>PISX010005535.1:0-106716 GCA_004024625.1 Mellivora capensis | reverse complement strand
GAGATCACAAGTAGGCAGAGAGGCAGGCAGAGAGAGGGGGGAAAGCAGGCTCCCCGCTGAGCAGAGAGCCCGATGTGGGGCTCCATCCCAGGACCCTGAGATCATGACCCGAGCTGAAGGCGGAGGCTTAACCCACTGAGCCAACCAGGTGCCCCTTGATTAGTTTTATAATGCAGCTTACAGAACTCGGGAGACATTGATGTACATTTGCCTATTTATGAGAAAGGATATTGTAAATGACATAGATGAACATAGGGCATCGTCTGAAAGTCCTGAGCTCAAGAGCTCCTGCCCCCGAGGAACTGGGTTGTGCCATGTGTCTGTGGAGAGATGCATGTGTTCGCCCACCTAGGAAGCCCTGCGGATTTCATTGGTGAGGAGTTTTTTAATTGAGCTGATTCTGCAGCATCCCCACTTCCTCCTTTTCCCAAGAGTGGGTGGGTGGGGCTGAAAGTTTTTTTATTTTTTTGAGAGCCAGAGAGAGAGAGAGAGAGAGAGAGAAAGAGAGAGTGAGCACGGGCAGGAGTGCAGGGTAGAGAGAGAAGCAGACTCCTCACTGAGCAAGAAGCCCCATGTGGGGCTCGATCCCCTGACTCTGGGATCCTGACCCGTGCCAAAGGCTGCCGCTTAACCAACTGAGCCACCCAGGTGCCTGGGAGTGAAAGTTCTCATCCTCTAACCTCTTGGTCTTTCTGGTGACCAGCCCCATCCTGAGGCTCTCCAGGGGTCCTACCCCATCACCTCATTAGGATAAATTCAGGTGTGTTCAAAAGGGTTTTTTCTGAGTAATAAAAGGTACTGCTGGCACTCGGGAAATTCCAAGGGTTTTAGGAGTTCTGGGCCAGGAATTGGGGACAAAGGAATTAGGACCAAATTTAAGAAGGGCTTTGCATATCAAGATAAAAAAATATTAAACATTAGCCTGGGGGCATTAAGAAGCTCCAAAAGAATTATTTAAAAAATTCATATATGCTCTTTAATAGACAATGCTAAAGGCACGTTTAAATCTCATTATTGGGATCATATACCATTTAAATTCTTTATTTACTAAAATATATTTCCTAAATATCACACAACACATACATATTTTGTCACAAATGTCATTTTCTTTTTTTAAAAATTAATTTAATTTTTATTATTATTTTTTATAAACATATAATGTATTATTAGCCCCAGGGGTACAGGTCTGTGAATCGCCAGGTTTACACACTTCACAGCACTCACCATAGCACATACCCTCCCCAATGTCCATAACCCCACCACCCTCTCCCTACCCCTCTCCCCCCGGCCACCCTCAGTTTGTTTTGTGACAAATGTCATTTTCTTAATGAAACATGATTAGTTCTAATTCATTCAAGAAAAGTTCATCATAAACATGAAACCCTAAAAGAACTGTGAGAAAATTATTTTGTGAGATCCTAGGGAGAAGGAAATTTTTTTTTTTTTCGCTTAACAGCAAAAAACAAAACAAAAACCCATGAAGAGGAATACCCTTGGATTTTATTCCACAACCTCAAAACAGTGCTTAGAAAAATTATAAGAAAACAAGGAGAACCCTGCTAAACATAAAAATAATGGAAGAAGTCATGAAGGCAATGATTGATTTTACTACATTAATCTTCAAGTGTCTGTGAACCAAATCTGTGTTAAACAAAATGGAAAAGGCAAAAGGAACTGTAGGAAACAGTCTAATGTAAAAAATAGTCTTGAGGTTCAATAAAAAAGCCCCAATAATATCCAAGTATGAAAAATCAGCAAAGGACATTGATTCTTGGTGTATACATAAATAGGTAATAAACATAATCAAGTAGTTTAACCTCACTAGCAAGGAAATAAATGGGTAAGAAAACAATGAGAAATAATATTTCCTATCAAATAGCCAAAGATTAAAGAGAAACTAACCATGTAAAGCTCAATTTGGGAGAAGTTCCTGAAGAAGGTGAAGAAAGATACACTCTTCCACATTCTTGGTGAAGGTATAAGCTTGGAAAACCTTGTGGAAAGCAATCTGGCAATGGGTACCTGGAAAAATTTGGCAGTATGTGCCTGGAAAAAGTTTATACCCTTTGGCTTAAGGATTCTATTTCTAGGAATCTATCCGGAGGAGAGAAACAGACATATTAAAAGAGATTATGTATGACTGTCAATGATGCTCGAGTAAGAGCAAAAATAAGGCACAACCTACATGCCCAACAAAAGGGGAGAAAAATACCTTAAAATACCTTATGGTAACACGCACACAGTGTAACAAGATGAATTTTTGGATGAATATTTAATGACAAGGAAGACATGCTCGTGGCACATTATTAAGGAAATAAAATAAGGCACAAACATTTAAAAACTTTTATTCAGCCTCAAGCATCATGTAAATATGTAAATAGGGGTGTGTGTGTGTGTGTGTATGTGTGTGTAGTGGGGGTACTTCTGATTATTTCTGATGCAGGCAAGCCAGTCCAAGGACCCAGAGGGGTCCCGCAGGACCAGTCAAGAGGGTCCTGGGCTTTATGAAGGAGGGTAATCAAACGCCAGCCAGCAGAAAGTGAGAGTGGAGTTTATTGAAGATGTAGAGAGAGCAGAGACAGACAGAGCATTGGGAGAGTGAGAAAGGAAAGAGGAAGCTCATCTTTGCTTGGGGGGCTGGAGTTTTTGCTGAGGACGGTGTCTGGTGTAGGTGTGTGCAGGAACTGGTCGAACAAGGACGGGGCTCTGTTACCCTCCATGTCTCTTATGCCCTGGGACCCCGGGGGAGGGTGCGGGGGGGGCTTGGTGTCAAAGTGTTTGGAGTCAGTTGCCTTAGACAACTTCCATGACCACCTCACCTGGCCACTCCTTAGATACTATGCATCTTGCTGGAAGACTGCAAAGAAATCATTGACTCCTGGACCTTTTCAAGGAGGACACACATTGAGGCATGTGGAGGGCGGGGGTGCGGGTCCCAGCAAGAAGATGAGCAGGGAAAGGAGCAAATTACACAACAGCTTTTTTTTTTCATGGGGTCCCTTTAATTTCCCTGTCTCACTTCGACTATGCTGTTCAGTGCAGTTAGATAATACTGCCTTGGAGGTCCTTCTGTAAATTTAGGGCAACAGAGATGTCTTGACTATGCAAAATGCTTGTGGACACCTAAGAAGTATCTGATTCGTTCTCTCAAGCCAGAAGCTTACCTGCCGAGGGCCCAGGAGGAAAGAAAAGGTTTGTAGTGTGGGTCCAGACAGTCAGACGTGTCTGAGGAACTTGGAGTGTATCTGATGGAAACCTGCTTGGGGGGGGGAGGCAACAGAGACCCCTAAACAATGAAGAGGTTCAAGACAAGTCTCTCCAAAATGTGCCACTTCGGCATGTGGACTGTTTGGAGCTGAAAGCAATCGAGACTCTGCTGGCTCAAGAGAAACTTTCACCCTTCCCTTCACTGCCTAGGAGAATCCAAATTGGAGTCTTTCCCAGAGTAAGAGTTACCAGAGATAACTTTTATTTGAGTGACCCATCTGTATGGCAGGGCAAACATCTAATTACCAGCCGTCAGCTCTTCTTACTGCCCTGTGAAATACCCTCCCCTCCTTTGAAGTTCCAGGCTCAGGCTGCCATACATACCTCCTTTTACCAGTCTTTGAACCTGTCGTGGGTGTGAGGTTCCTGTATGTACAAAATTACATTTGATTTTCTCCTGTTAATCTACTCTCCTTCATGTCCATTTAATCTGTAGACCAGCCAGAAGAGTTTTTGAAGGGTAGAAAAGAATGTTTCCTCCCCAGCATTCACCCAGATTCAGAGAGGAACAGTTTCTTGGAGTCTGGGCTCCGTGGAAGGGGCAGGAAGTTGAGGGAGCAGGGATTCTGGGTCTAGGTCAGGCTTGAGGCTTGTGTCCCCCCATTCCCCGAAAAGGGAAAGGCTGGTGGAGTTAGAGGAACTGCCTCATCTGTAGCCTGAGTCACCATGTTGGGGGACCTCCCAGAGGCATTGGGAAGTAAGATGGAATAAGGACGCCATCAAGAACCTGAACCTCTTAGTGAAGATGACCCATCTTGGGAACGTCTGGATGTTGGAAGGACAGGCATTTTCCTACAAGCCAGAGAGAGATACAGGTAGTGGAGAACCACAGAAGCCATGGGAAGTAGCAAGACACTTAAGTGGTCAGGCACCAAAGAGAGTGGCATGGTGGTGAAGAGTGGGCAGGCCACCGCACGGAGAGAGTGCTCTGTCAATGGCACGAGGGACCAGGCCTTGCACTGGCCAAGCAATGGCAACAAAGTCAGGGGGAACGAAGAGGGTACAAAGTGACTCCCAAGCTGTATGAGGAAGCCTGTCTTCCATGAGAGACCTGTCTCATTTTGAGAACTCTTAGAGACACACAGGAAGGAAGTGTCTTGTCATTTGATAGGTGGTGGTACCCCTAACCATCTACTGGTAGAGGGACAACCTATGAAGGTGGACTCCTGCCCATCCAATTATATCTTATTATATTATTATATTTTAGAGACTTTGCCCCCGTATTCAAGTTCCAATGCAATGACTAACCACTACCCCTAGAACAGAGCCTGGAATTCTTTTCTCATTATGATTGGTAAGTCAATAGCCAAATGGTACCATGTTGACCTGATGACCTTGCTGGCCTTTGGGATACCCCCAAAGAAAGAGACAATGTTGGAAACCACTGGGATTTTATCCCCATTTATCTCCAAGATGAGACAATGGGTATGGGGGAGAACAGTTGAGGGTGGGTAAATTTGTTAGGCCTTTCCTATTGCAATAGGCAGAAGCCAAGCAAACTGGCTTTGAAGAAGATCCAGGCTCATGGAATGGAAGTGTTCCGGAGTGTCTGGCTCTGGTGACTCAGATGGGGGGCGTCATCAAGTTTCCATCTCACACTCTCCATCTCTTGGCTCTGCTTTCTTCCATGTTAATTCCATTCTTGGCTGTGAGCCCAGGCCTGAAGAGGGTTTCTAGCGGCCGTGGGTAGGCAGGTGGCCGTTCCGGACTGCTTAATGGCTACTTGGTCCATTTTTGGCATCCCAAATGTGCCAAAAATATCATTTCAATTCATTTTACAAAAAGACAGCTCTATTACATTGCCCTTCAAAGCTCTGAGTCTGTCTTCCAATAAGGGAAGAGGGATGACAGCAAAACGAAAGGCTAGGTGCTCTCCCCACCCCAAGCCCAGGGGAGGACACAAGAGTCTTCCTCTCCTTAATGTTGCAGATGCCCTTTGAGTGAAAGCTGAACTTCTATCCCAGCCTCAAGGGACTCAGCTGATCCTACTATATACTTTTGGGGTGGAAGTGACACCCTCTCTGAAAAGTTTTGCTCTTTGGAAACTTTGAAGGTATCAACAAAAAATATCCCATGAGGACAGTGAACAAACACCAAATGTAATCCCCAAACCAAGCCTAGCATAATGAAAAAAAATCCTTGGAGAGAGAGGACATTGAGTTCAGTAGAAACCCTCTGCATTTTTGCTGTGTGCTGGTGGAGAAATCTTCAACAAGCCATCTTCTACTCCTTGATAGAAGAAGAGCATTGGTCTTGTGTGAGTGGTTCCTAATGCTCTTTGTGTGTTCAGTTCTCCTAATTATTTTCTGAGGTAGGTTCTTACTTCCCCCACTTTACAAAAATGGAAGCGCAGAGAGGTCATTTGCCTGGAATTTTAACCGGCTCTGCTTTGCTCCAGGGAGGGTGAGTGTGGGTTCCCTCTGAGAGCTAAGACTGCAAAGGACAGACCTGCATCCCTGGCTCAGGGTCTACCAGCTCAGCTCCCTTTTTGTTGTTGTTGTTTTGCGTTTTTACTGATTGAAGGAGTCACATCCTATGTTCACAAGCAGGTGCTCAACAAGTCAATACTAGACAGAATGTGAAGCCACAGGGAGTGTGAGGTGGAGGTCAAAGGGGCTGTTGGTGTTTTGGACTAAGTAATTCTGGCAGGAGACAGGTGATGAGGGTAGCCAGACAAAACTCACGTCAACAAAGCGTCAACTCTTAGCTGCTTCTAATAGTTTTTTTCTTTGGCCTTCTTCTATGCCTCTCACCTTTGGTCTTTGTGGTTTTTCTTTTTTTAAATTTTTCTCCTACACATTGTTTTTTAATATAGATTATACTGCCTTCCTCATTGTTACGTCTTTTAACCTTTTACAGGGTGTTTCTGTCTCTCTCTCTTTTTAGCTTTGTGTGATTATTAGAGTTTCTTCACATTGATTTTCATTCTTTTATTTCAAACCCCGTCTTTGTCTTAAAAAAAAAAATCTTTGCCTTGTTTTATTGGAATCTTAATAAAAGAAACATTGTATTTTAAGTATGGAGTCTTTTCTTTTCCATTGTCTCTCTCATCCCATTTTAGCCTTTTATTATTCACTTGCGACTTTTAATAGGCTTATTTAAATGCAGATGTGTATAAAATAAAAAGTAAAAATCCTCCCTTCCTAATGGCATTCCCTAGGGTACCCACACTTTTGGGTGTCTGCCCCATTCGGGGTTTTGGGGTGCTTTTTTTGGTTTGTTTTTTCTCCTGTAAACTGATAAATCATTTAAAGGTATTAACACTCACATATTCATTTACTTTAATAAAAATGAGATCACACTATCCTTGATGCTCTGCTGATTGTTTCTGCTTTTATGTATCATGTTAATTCTCATTAAAATTTTTTTCTTTATTTTCTCCCTCACATGAGATAAAAATCTTTGCTTGCACTGCTTGTTTCATGTTTTATATTTTGATTATTTACATAGAGGGGTATTATTCTGCTCTGATGTGTTCTTCCCCTCCTTGTGATTCTCCCTTACCCCTTTCCACTTGGACAACCAGAAATGAAGCATCTTTGCCTTGAGGGACAAGGTCACAACTTCCTTCTGGCTTTTGAACTTGAGCTGAGATCACAGTCTATACTGTAGTTTAGAAGACGATTTGCTTAATCAATTTTTGCTGCTGTAAAGAAGAGAAAATGCCTTGGTCTGGGGCAGTGGTGAGAGGAAGAAAAAGAACAGGAGAATGAGGCAGAGGTGTGGGCTTTTGAGAAGGAACAGGGAGTTAATAGGATTTTGCTAGAGACTGAATGCTCGTGTCCTCCCTGAAATTCACATGTTGGATCCCTAATCCCAGTGTGGCTACATTTGGAAGACGAAGTCATTAAGGTTAAATGAGAAGGAAAAAGAAAAAGAAAAGAAGTAAAACATGGGGAAAAAAGAAAAAAAATCAAAAACAAAATAAAATAAGGAGATCATCAGGGCGGGGCTCTGGTCCAGTAAGGTTAGTGTCATGAGAAGAGACCTGGGAGAACTCGCCTGCTCGATCTCCATGTGCACAGACCAAGGAAAGGCTATGTGAGGACCCAGCAAGAAGGTGGCTGTCTTCATGCCAGGAAGACCCCACCCCCAGGAACTGAGCCTGCTGGATCTTGATCTTGGGCTTCCTAGTCTCCAAAACTGTGGGAAAAGAAATTTCTATGGTTTGAGCCATGCAATCTGTCATATTTTGTTATAGCAACCCAGGGAGGCTAATACAGACTCCAAGACAGGTCTGGGAATTTCTCTGTCTTACCCCAGGGGCCTTGGGGAGGCAGGCATCATGATCGTCCACTCAGCAAATACTTACTGGGGTCAGCCAGACACCAGGCACTGTCGTAGGAGCAGGGATACAGCCATGAACTAGCAGATGTGGTTCCTGCTTGCATTCTCCATCTATTGGGTGCTGGCACGCTGTGACAGCCAGAATGCAGGAATGCTGGCCTGGTGACAGCAATGCAGAAAGGGCATGAGGCTCTCCACATGCTTCCTGCTGCCCCTGGAGTGGCGTGGGAGGGATTCTGTGATTAGAATAGAAGATGGTAGTAAGAGAGGAAAAAAAGAGGGAGACAGAATGATTGGCGATGATGGACCCATCCTTATTTGTTTTTCTTTCTTTTTTTTAAAAAGTATTTATTTATTTATTTGAGAGAGAGAGAGAGAAAGAGTGTGTGTGAGCACACGGGGGGAGGGCCGAGGCAGAGGGAGAAGTGGACAGGGAGCCCCATGTGGGGCTTGATCCTAGGACTTTGGGATCATGACCTGAGGTGAGGGCAGATGCTTAACTGACAGCCACCCAGGTGCCCCTCCTTATCCATTTCTCCTAATTTTCTTCCTTTCTTTCCTTACTTTCTTCTTAAAAGATTTTTTGTTTATTTATTTGACAGACAGAGATCACAAGTAGGCAGAGAGGCAGGCAGAGAGAGAGGGGGAAGCAGGCTCCCTGCTGAGCAGAGAGCCCTATGTGGGGCTCCATCACAGGACCCTGAGATCATGACCCAAGCCAAAGGCAGAGGCTTTAACCCACTGAGCCACCCAGGCGCCCCTCTCCTAATTTTCTTTATAAAGTGGTTGACAAATGCATAGATTCAGAAACTGGCTTGTCCAGTGCTTCCCAAATTTCAGGGAACATCAGACTCTCTTGGCGGATGCGCCAAAGCACAGGATTTCTGGTCCCCTCCCTGAGAAATTCTGGTAGAGAAGGTCTGGGTAGGCCTTCTTCAGACTTCATCAGACATCGGGATGATGCTAACACTGCCCTGGTCACAGGGTGAGTGGCTCTGATTGAATGCGACATTGAAAAACAGACTCCCACAGAGGTTAGCATCTCCCAGCAAAGTCATAGCAAGTCCGTAAAGCAGGTGGCCTCAGGGATCTGTGTGGGCTCTTTTAGGACCATACGGCCATCCTGGGGACCAATCCCACAGATCCCTCTGGGGTTGGGGAGACAGTAGGTTCTGATGGGCCGGGACTGAGTCACTGGCCACCTCTGGAGCTGAAGCTAGAGTCAGCTCCATTGAACCAGATGTTCTTCAAGTGAGAGAAGTCTGTTCCCCAATAAAAGCAAACAGAATTGAGGTTGATATTGCCATACAGCCCAAAACAACACCTTCCTTAGAACATAACCTCCTGGGGAGAGTAGACGGCTTGCTCAGATAGAACCCCATTTTGCATAAGGGCCGAGGCTCCAGAGGGAGCTAGCCCGGGTTCAGAATCCAACCTGCCATGCAGTGGTTGTGGGGAGAGAGGGGGTCTAATCCCAGGCCTCAGCGCCCACCCACCCAACGTCTTCATGGTGCCTGCCATGGAGCCTACCTTCAGAATGGAGTGTAAACTTCGTGTTCAAAACCCTTCTGGCATTGAACAGAAAAGACATAGTTTGGGAAACTCTTTTGGTGTGGTTCATGGCTCAGTCAGGGATTAGTGTCTTTTTGTTTTTTCCAAACTGTCAATCCTGGGGAAGAGGGTCACAGAAAGGGGGGACCTTCAGGGGATAGGTCTGAAGAGATGTATTTGACTTTCAGCTAAACCTCACCCTGGGGAAGAGGTGTGGGAGTTGGCCGTAGGAACTAGGACGTGAAGATTGGTCACTGACCCTGGGGCCAGGACTCAGGTGCCCTTTTGACAAGGAATGAGCAGGGTCCAAGGCAGCACCCACCTGCCTTCCTCTCTCTGTTTGGTGGCTGACACCAGAGCCCCCTCCCACTATGTTTTCTGGGCAGCGAGGGCTGGGGTGCGGCCCAGGGAGTCACAAGGACCTTCTGCAGGGATGTTCCCATTTGGGTTGGAAGGGTGGGTGAGACTAAAAATACCACCTACATGACATATTTACTCTGTTCTTGTTAATACCCCAGAGAGATTGCCAAGAGTCACTACCACCAAGCCTGTGATTAAACCATAATAACCACTTTCATGTTTATAAATTTTGTCCTTGATATCAGAGAGGAATATTTTTAGGCTAGAACTTGGAGCTAACAAATCCCAGTGCATGAGTGTGGATTTAAGCAAGTATCTCTCCTTAAGATTTACAGGACACAGCCACAAAGCCAGGAGGGATATGTCCCCAGGAATCAAATGGGAGACTCTAAGCACACCAGGCTATACACCCCTTCATCCCAAGGTACCTCACCAAATGTGAGAGCTTTGTGGACATCTGTGCTCTTCTGTCCTCTCAACCTCATAGGGCTACCATTCATTCATCCATTCATCAAATAACTGACTTCACATATATTTACTGAGTGCTTACTCTGTGCCAGGCACTGGGGATAAGGCAGTGAATAAATAGACAAGCTGCCTACTTTCATGGGGTTGATGTCCTAGTGGAGATGGTGGCTGCTGATTAGGGAGCCAGGTCATTCATTCATTCATTCATTCACTCATTCATTCATTCATTCAATATTAAGTAATACAAAGGAAATATACAGGGAGAAATGCTATATAGTACCTGGGGAGGCAAGGCAACTTTAAGGAGTGAGGTCAAGTTAGTCATTCGTGAACTGAGAAGGAGCCACCCATGTGAAAAGCCAGGTCTCTGCTTCTGCTTTGCTGACCCAAATTCTCCACTACTCCCTTCTGTCCTAACTCTTCACCCTGTGTTCAGTTCCAAGGAAAACATCTTCCACCCTTCCATGAACCTGTTTTAACTGCAAATGGATTCTCTTTCCAGGACCATCACTTCCCCCTTGTGGCTCTTGTAAATAGTGGTTGCTCACTCTGCACACCCCATTAATTGTGGGTCAGAAGGGTGCGGGGTGTTGGAGCCCTTTTCCAAGTGCTCTCTCCAAGGTACTTAAATGTCCCCACTCCTGCCATCTGATTATACCACATCCTCCCTCTCACTGCTGTCACTCACTTGCCTCCTTGACCCTCCCCTCTGTTCACTGAAGACTTTGGGACCTGCCCCACCATCTTCATGTTCAACTCAAATACTGACAGTCACCTGCATTGTCCATCTGGTATTCTAGTTATTCTTTGACCTTGATTCTTTTGATTTTCACCTCCACCCCACTGCAGGCCTTTTCCACAGCTCCAGCCTCGGTTGGAACCCACTTGGGTTCCATGTTAAAAATTTTAGAGCTCTTGATATCACCCTAAACACAGGAACCATGGTTTTCTCAAGCCTGTTTCTCAGCCTGGTATCACAAATAAAAGAAACAGTACTCCTCTCCAAAGGGCCATGAAAAATACGCTGAGTCTTTGCTGAAGGCGTCTTGAAACAGTGTCAGAGGGGCAGTCTTTACTCATCTCTCTCCCCAAAGCCCCAATGTTTGAATAGTTCCTTTTCTCTGTTCCTTCTATCCTGCTCAAAACTCCCAGCCTACTTAATTCTATTTCCTTTGCCTCTTCCCCTTTGCCTCTTCCTCCCATCATCTTTTCCTTCTCTGCCTCAAGTTGGGTATCTGTCTTTCTAAAATGCCCTGGTGGACACCATCTTCACCCATTGCCTTATCCCATCAGATTGGACATTCAAAAAGAATCCTTGGAAAGTGAGGGTGGGAATGGGTGGGAGATTATAAATATTTATCATATGATTTGCCCTTAGCACATCTCTCAGTGTTCCTCAACACATATTCTTCTAGAGCTTTTGTTCCTGTTCCTCTTCCAGCACATGTCCTTCAGCCCTGTAGTGACCTCCTGTGCCCCATTCTCTGCCAGTCCACTGGCCCGTCTGATGTCTCTTTGCTCCCTTCTCCACTCAGACCCATTTCAGGGATGGTCACCTGAATGCTCATTTCCTTTGTACTTCTTGATTCTATGTTTTTACTGTCCCTGCCGAGCCCAACACAGTCCAGATCCTTCACTCAGTCATTTCTGCATCTACATCTGGATAAATATCACTCACCTTGCAGAGTGGTACCTTGCAAATCTGTGACCACAAAGTCGGGGTCTGCAGTTTTGCTCATTCTCTCACTTGTCTGAGACCAAGTCTTTCTCCCATCCCATCTCTAACCAGCACCCAGTGTACCTGAAGGTGAATCATGTTTGGACTTTCCAAGGTAGAAGAACAAATAATTCCCCAGCCTGCCTTTCTTTGTGTGTTTATTTCATTTTAATTGGGTTTCTTCCACTTGAAATCAAAAGACTACTGGCAGATAGAATTAATGCTCTGAGAAGGTGCTGGAGGAAAGGGAGGGGGAAGCCTCTTCTGGATAATAGTAAGTTGGGAGTAGCTATTGATTCACCTTTGGGGGCCAGTCTCTGAAAGTTCCCAGGGCAAGTATGATCATCTGGGAAGCACAGGCAGAGCTCACAGAGAATATTCTGGAAAACAATTGATGAGCACAGCTCTGTCCTCTTCCTGTCTTTGCTCCAAATCCTCCTTAGAAAAGCAGAGCTGCCGGCAGTTTGAAATGGACAATCAGACACTGCTAACAGCTGCAAGCCCCAAAACTTCGATTCTTGGCAGAAGGATCCTGACACAAAAGTATTTCTTTGTGGAAAATTATGCATTCATCGGGCTCATTTGAAACAAAATATGATTTGCATCTTAACTTCCTGTAACAAGCTCCAGTTCTTCTGTGGATTTCATAATGTCTGATTTCGTTGGACCAGATTGGTGGGGCACATGCTTTACCAAACAGTTTAAATTCAAGCCCAGGTTTTTCTTATTTTAAATGGCAACAGCTGCTAAGCATGATAATTATTGTATCATCAAAATAAACTAAGTTGCTTCTGAGTGTTCCTCGGAGCTACTCTGCTTGGGGTTGCTGGGGGGGTTCTCAGGGGTGTCAAAGAAGATGCAAAGTTTGGGTCTGAACAACAGGAGGCGAGGTTCTGGGTCTGAAGGGAGAGATAAATGGACAACTCCAAGAACAGAGGAAGGAGAAAAACTCATCAGCTGGAGGCAGATTCTTCCGTCTCAGTATCTGGTTGGGTTCTCTCTCTCTGCAGTGTTCGGCAATTCCCAATTGGTAAGGACACTGTTGCAGAAGTGTCGTGAATTTAAGTGGCAACCAGAGTATCTTCCGTAAAGAAAACGGAGATCATGTCACCTCCTGCATAAAAGCCTCCTGTAGTGCTTTCTCAACCTTGGTCTGCCGTTAGAGCCATTGACCCCCCTCGGGGTCAGAGGGTAAGTCAATTTCCCAAGGTTACGGATCATGTCAGTGTCTGCCACTGAGGAAAGAGTGAGCTGTTGGGGGAGAAGGGGAGGGCAAACATCCTCTTTCAGACTCTGGATTTTTGGGGACTCTGCCATCATGAGAAAAGGCAACTCCTTCACTAATTGGCCAGGATGTGCAATTAGGTTTTAATTGTGGGCTTCTGAGGGGACTATTTTAAAGATTTTATTTATTTATGTGTCAGAGAGAGAGAGGGAGTGAGCACAGGCAGACAGAGGCAGAGGGAGAAGCAGGCTCCCTGCTGAGCAAGGAGCCCGATGTGGGACTCGATCCCAGGACGCTGGGATCATGACCTGAGCCGAAGGCAGCTGCTCAACCAACTGAGCCACCCAGGCGTGAGGGGACTATTTTAAAACCACATCTGTGGCAGCCTTTGGTGGGCTCTGACCTTCTGACCTTCAAAAGGGGCAACTGTGATGATTTGCAAACCAAGGGAGGACCTCATTATTTTGGGTGACATGCTCTCAACATACCCAGAGGAGCGAGGGACTGGGGAATGAAGCAGGTCTTCGAATCTCAGGGACTCCCCTGCTGTTGACTCAGCAACTGTCAGCTGGTCTTTACAGAGATCTGCGCCCTGCACAGACCCCAGAAACCACGTGAGTCATGCATGAGGTGAGGGTCTCTGCAGTGGCTTGGCCAGTGTGGCAGGGCTGCAAAGGAATGTGGACAATGGCTTCCCCTGTACAATTGGTTTGGGGGACCCTGTCAGTATGGAAAACCAAGGGCAACATAGTCCTCAGCTTTGCATCTGGATTAAAAAAATGATAATAATAATAGGGATATGTTCATTTGCTAGGGTCGCTATAACAGAACACCACAGGCCAGGGACTTAAATGACAGAGGCTTATTTTCTGCAGGCTAGAAGTCCAAGGTCAGGGTGTCTCTCCTGAAGCCTCTCAGGAGAGGTGGCCTTCTTGCTGTGCCCTTACATGGCCTTTCCTCTGTGTGCACACATCCTGGTGTTGGTGTGGCCAAATTTCCTCTTCTTAGAAGAACACAAGTTAGGTTGGATTTGGGCCCACCCCAGTGGTCTCATTTTAACTTAGTCAGCCCCTTAAAGACCCTATCACCCAATACAATCACATTTTGAGATACATACAATTTGATGTATGGATTTTGGGGCGAGGGGGACCCAATTCAGTCCATAACAGGTGACATTTACCAAGTGTTTATTACATATTCACCGCCTACAAATTATTTTACAAACATCACCTCATGTGATTTTCCCAACTACCCTAAAAGTCTATTCTATTATTATAACTTGTTTTATGAAACCAAAAAACTGAAACAGAGAGGTTAAGGAAATTGTCCAAGTTTACACAGCGATAAGCACCTGCGCTCAGACTCCAGCCTGGGTATCTGATTCCGAAGTCTGTTCTTAGGAAATCTGTGCTAAATTGCTGAGTGTTACACTCTGGCTTTTCTGTTCTCTCTTTCTGAAATAGTTATTATATATATTTTTGGATAGCAAATACTATCTTTTATGTCTCTTATCTGTTTTCTAAGAATTTTTATCTCTTTGTTCTTTAAAAAAAAAAAAAAAGGAGATCCTGGGAGATTTTCTTGAGATTGGGTTTAAGTCATTTATTTATTTTTCTGCCACCTCCAGCCTGCTCTTTCTTGCTTCTCCTCATAAAAAATTCACAAATGAGGTTTTCTCTTTTCCAGGTCATTTTCCCATTCTCCATTGCTGCCCCTTCTTGCTTTTGTGCAGAAAATAAGGAAGGGAGCCTGAGTTGGGCACCATCTGAAGTAAACATGGTAACTGCGTAGCCACGCCTTCTGAGAGGAAGGTAGGGCAATCTGCTTTAAAAATCACCTTTTGTAAATAAGCAGACAGACAAACAAACAAAGAGGTACCCAGGGGAGCTGCCGGCATCCCCAAAGCAACCTTACCCAATAGTCCGGACAAGGACATGTAGGTCAGTGAAGCCATGCTCACTCCACTGTGTTCTCTGCACTATTCATCAGTCCCCTCATTTACTCCAGTCTCTGGTTTCAGTCTCCAGATGTAAGACCAGAAAGCCCACCCAACGTGTGACTCTCTACAGAAAGCCTGAAGGGCAGCGGACTAGCGACACTAGTAGGAAGCCATAGGGTTTGGCAGTCTGAAGTTGCAGAAAAGCTGAACATCAGTCTAAGGTTTATGCCTCAAGGTGGAGAACTTAAAGCTCTGAATTACCTTGAACTTGAAGCCCTGGTTTCAACTGAAGCCATAGACCACTAACATTTCCCTTCCTCTAAATGATCTCATATCCTGAGTGGTCTGCTGCAAAAGAAGGAGCTGAATTGAGCTTTCTTTGGCCTTCTCTGGGGTCCCAGAAAGAAAAAAAAAGGAGAGAGAGAGGTTTGATTTATTTCTCTGCTGGAGAAAAAGGCTCGGTGAAGGTCTTTGAGTTAAGCACTCTGACTCTTGCCAGGATCTCTCTTCTCCTCTGGCCCGGATGTCCTGTCAACCAAGGCGTCCCCTCCCCCCAACCAGATGTCCCTTACCTCCCCCAGCATTTCACCACCTCTGGCTTTCCCCCATCCCTGTGTACTTGCTTAGATTCTAAAAAGAGATTTATTGCAGCAGCCTCTGGGCACACATTCAAAAACACCCAAACTACAAGGAGAAATGTACCCAAACTCACACTGTAGCCCTGCACATAGAGCTGCCCTCAGATCTACAGAGGGGGACTTTTCCCAGCAGCCTGAAAGTCAGTGCGGTTGTCCTTTGCTAAGGACAACCTGAGCAGTTTCGGCCTCAGATTGCTTTCAGAATTCTCAGTGAGATGGGCTCAGAGGAACATTGCTAACCAGCTCGGAGGGCATGCATACAGGTGGCACCAAAACCAGGATGAGCCCTCCAGCCGCTGCCTCCCCTCCAGGAGGTGAGCCCAGCCCAGCACTCCTGACATTGCTCCCCTTGGCCTTTTGGTTTTGCTCCCAGCCCCCCTTCCCTCCGGCCAAAATTTGACAACTCATTCCCAGTCTACATTTGAGAAATCCTCTGTTTTCAGGAAGCTTTCCCTGGGTTACTTCTCAGATGTTCTCAGAATTAACATCCTTCACGTTGGCCGCGCTGTGAGCATTGTGTAAACACCTTTCACCCCTACACTCGGTAAATACTTACCCACCAGTTGCAGCGTGCTGGTCTTTTGCTAGGCAGAGAAGGCACAGTGACAGTGATGAGTGACTGAGCTCTCCTGGAGCTTCCTTTCTAGGTTGGAGAGACAGACCAAAAACACTCTCATCAGAGTTTTTGTTTCCCCACTAGGCTGTGAGCTGAGTTACCATCACAGGAGTCCTCCTCTTCCTCCTTTTCTTCCTCCTCCACGCCCCCCCCCCGCCCCCGCCTCCTGCAAACACATATATACCACCACCTGTGCTCTTCACGTACCCCACGTTAACTCACGTAAGGCGGACCCCATGCCTTGTGCGCCCTGGGTCCCGCTCTGCCCCGCCCATGGCCCGCAGGCCTTACCATCATGCTTGCCTAATATGGCATATGGCAGCCCTCAGTTCATCTGTGTGTTGTCATATAGGTTAATTCTTTAAAAAAAAAAAAAAAGATATTTGGGGACACCTGGGTGTCTCAGTTGGTTAAGCAGCTGCCTTCGGCTCAGGTCATGATCCCGGCGTTCTGGGATCGAGTCCCACATTGGGCTCCTTGCTCGGCGGGGAGCCTGCTTCTCCCTCTGCCTCTGCCTGCCACTCTGTCTGCCTGTGCTTGCTCTCTTGCTTGCTCTCTCTCTCTCTGACAAATAAATAAATAAATAATCTTAAAAGAAAAGATATTTGTTTATTGGACAGAGAGAGAGGGAGAGCACAAGCAGGCAGAGAGGCAGGCAGAGGAGGAGGGAGAAATCAGGCTGGAGAAGCAGGGAGCTGGACGAGGGGCTTGATCCCAAGGACCTTGAGACCAGGACCCCAGCTGAAAGCAGACGCTTGACCAACTGAGCCACCCAGGTGTGCCATATTGGTTAATTCTAAAAGAGCCTGGGCACATGACATTTATAACAAAGGTTTTAATCCAAAGGGACCCTGTTAGGAACAGATTTTTCCTATTTTCCTTAACCCCTATCTCCCAAACACCCCCAAATATACACACTGCGTCTAACTAGGGAAACAGTCATGACTTTTAGTACTTACCCCAGAGGAAATTTATGCCTGGATTTGGTTATGCAGATGTTGGAGAAGTCATGGTCAGGAGTGGCTGCAAATTTTTCCTCTTGCATCCAGAAATGGAGTCTGTTTCTTTACCACTTGGATCCAGGCAGGTCTTGTGACTCTGGAAGGAAGCAATGCTGTGCAAGTTCCAAACTTGGGCCTCAAAAGGCTTTTCCTATTTCCTTAGCCTTTCTTGGAACCAGCTGCCATCTGATAAATATGCCTGGCCTAGACTGCCAGATGTTGAGAGACACACGAACCCACCCTCCACCCCCCCAGATGACAGCACGCCAGCTCCCAGCCCAGAGCCCCCCGTCGATTTGGCAGCTAAGCGTAGACGCCTGAGCGTGTCCAGCCAAGATCAGCAGAATTGCCCAGCTGATCCCAGTCTAAATTGCTACCTCATGAATTGTGAGCTACACATAAATGGTGGTTGTTTTAAATCATTACATTTGGGATAGTTTGTTTCACAACAAAAGCCAACTGGAAGTAACCCAGGGATTAGCAACAGCAGGGGGCCACTACTGTCTTAGGCTGTAAAGGCACGAGAGCACATACTCTCTTTCTCTAAATAAATAAATAAATAAGTAAAGTCTTAAAAAAGAAAGGCTCATGATTTCTGCCCTCTCTGTCCTGGAGGTAGCCACAGCTTGGTGATGGAGAGGGTATCTGGACACACACACCTTCTTCTTACGCGGGGATGGTTGGTTGGTTGGTTGATTTGATCTGGCTTGGATTGCAAAAACGTTGTAAAAATGGTACCATATTATCGTGACTCTGCAACTTGCTTCTTTCCCCTTCACAATACGAAGGACATTCAAGTGGTCTGTTTCTAGCAGTTACAAAAATATTACAGTGGTGTCTCCTTGAGGATGAATCTGGGTATACTGAGGCTTTCACTTCAGAAAATAGGTTCCCAACTAGAGAGTATCTGGATCAATGGATGTTTGCTTATTTTGTTTTGTTGTATTTTATTTTATTATTTTTTTAGAGTTGGGGGAGAGGCAGAGGGACAGAGGGAATCTTAAGCAGGTTCCACAACTTGGGGCTTCATCTAATGACCCTGAGATCATGACCGGAGCCGAAATCAAGAGTCAGACACTTAACCGACTGAGCCCTCCATGTGCCCCTTTAATTTTTGTTTTGTTTTTTTTTAAGATTGTATTTCTTTTAAGTAGTCTCTGCACCTGACGTGGAGCTAGAACTCACAACCCCGAGGTCAAGAGGCTCTACCGACTGAGCCAGCCAGGCACCCATGCATTTTTAATCTTTTATTTCTTTAACTGTGCATTTTTAATCTTAATGGATGTGTCCAGATTGCTTTCTAATAGGTTGTAGAAATTCCTCTTCTTCAACATTGTCAGGAAGACCTGCACAGTATCACTCTTCCAGTGGTAGATTTTGCCAAGTACACTGGGTATAAAAAGGCTGTATTGATTTAATTTGCATTTCCTTGATTTGTACAGACACTAAGCATTTTACCATATGCTTATTGACAATTTGCCTGTTCCCTTCTGTGAATTCCCTACTCATTTTTCTGTTCAGTTGTCTTTTTTCTTGTCAATTGGTAGGAGCTCTTTGAATATTAGTATATTTGTGTATTGATTTATATTAGTCTCTCTCTCTCTCTCTCTCTCTCTCTTTCTTTTAGAGAGAGCACAAGAGAACACAAGGATGTGGGGCGGGGAGAGTAGGGCATGGGGAGGGAGGGGTAGAGAGAGAGGGAGAGAGAGAATCTCGATCAGACTCCATGCCTAGCATGGAGCCCGAGGTAGGGCTCAATCCCATGACCCTGAGATCATGACCTGAGCCAAAATCAAGAGTTGGACGCTTAACTGACTGAGCCATTCAAGGAGCCCCATTGTGTTTTTTTTAATAGAAAATTTTATTTGGAAAATCATTACACACTAATGTTAGTTGTGAAAATAGCACAGAGTTCCATGTCCCATTCATACAGTTCCTTCCAAGGGCAGCATCTTTCAAAATTATAGTACAATATCAAAACCTTATTTCTTGGGGCACCTGGGTGGATCAGTGGGTTTAAGCCTCTGCGTTCGGCTCAGGTCATGATCTCAGGGTCCTGGAATCGAGCCCCACATCAAGCTTTCTGTTCAGCAGGGAGTCTGCTTCCCTTCCTCTCTCTCTGCCTGCCTCTCTGCCTACTTGTGATATGTCTATCAAACAATAAATTAAAATCTTAAAAAAAAACCCTCATTTCTCTTTTGATGTAGTGTATGATACTATTTTTATTTCAATTACTTTATTGTAAATTTTACTATCTGGTAAGATATGTCCTACCACTCCCTACTTTCTCATTATTTTTCTGTTTTCAGATTCTTATTTTTTACATTTGAAATTTAGAATAATTTTAGCCACTTGGTCCCTCGTCTTTCCTATAACATGCCCTCTTGAAATTCAGATTGGAACTCACTCAAAATTGTATATTAGTTTGTGAAGGATTGACATTTTAAGGTATTAGGTTTTCCTACCCAGGAACACGGTATTTGTCTCTAGCTATTCAGCTCTTACATTATGCCCTTCAATAAGAGTTTAGTTTTCTTCATACAGATCACGTACCTTCTATGAATAATTTATTCATAGGCATTTTATAGCTTTTATCACTATCATTTATCAGTATAAATGATGTATTAGTTTCCTAATGCTGCTGTAACAACTTACCATAAATTTAGTGGCTTAAAAACAGCACAAATTTATTATTTTATAATTTAGGAGGTCAGACATCATAAAATTGGGTGCGCCTGTGTGGCTCAGTTGGTTAAACGCCTGCCTTCGGCTGGGATCATGAGCCCAGGGTCCTGGGATTGAGCCCTATGTAGGGCTCCCTGCTCAGTGGGGAGTCTGCTTCTCCCTCTGCCTCTCCCCCTGCTCAAGCTCTTCCTCTAATAAATAAGATCTTGTAAAAAAAGAAAAGAGGAAAAAGAAAAAAAGAAAGATATAAAGTAATAAAATGGAGGGCTGCAGTCAGCAGGGCCATGTTCCTTCTGAAGGCTCTAGGAGAGAATCTGTTTCCTCGCCTTTTCTTGCTTTAGAGGCCTCCTGCATTCCTTGGCTCTTGGCACCTTCCTTGACTCACTCCTACCTCTGTCGTCATTACCACATCTTTGACTCTGCCTCCCTCTTATACAGGATTGTGATGACTTTATTTATTTTTGTATATTTAACTACTATCATTCACCTTACCAAAGTAATTATTTCAAATAGTTCTCAGTAGAGTTCTTCCGGATTCTCTAAATAGATAATTATTTTGGGTGAAAATAATGTAGTTTTTGCCTCTTTTTTCCAATATTTATATGGAGTATTAAATTACAGTAAATAACAATTAATGTCTTGCATTGGTTAAGGTCTCTAATGTAATGTCAAGAATGGTGGTTTTGACAGAAATGACTTCAGCTTAATGTTGAAGTTGCTACTCATTTTTGGTAAATAACCTTCATCATTTTGAAATGATTCCTTTTTGTACATGTGGTTTTTGTGTGTGTTGGTAGGAAATGAGGCCATAAATGCTCTCACCTCCACTGGAGGTTGTGGGGGAAGTGGTTATACTCTCCTGCATCTGGGTCCAAGAAGGGGATAGATGATTTTCTTTCAATCACTCAAACAGATCAAATCAGCCCAAATTATACTTCCATTTCAGGTCTGCTGGTATCAGCAAGATAGGGCAATCCCCACCAAGGACATCCAAAGGAACCCCGTGTCCACTAGTCATTTCTTCTCAGGGAGTCCTAAAATCTTCCGTGTGATCCAAGAAAGGAAGCCCTAGACCCATCCCTCCCCTGGAGCGCTTGGAACAACCCCTAGCCTCACACACCTAGTTTCCATCGAACTCTTATTTTGGTGTTTATGTTGCTCCAAGAACAGATTGCAAATGCGGTCTGGGAATGTTTGCCTAGTTTGCCATCTCCCTAGAATCTCCTTATTCACATCACACCGAAGCTTTGAAGCAGAATAATAACATCATATTTCTGTTTTGTAAAGTATTCTAGAAGAAGCTAAAGTGGTTCATTTAAGAAGGATCCCACTTAAAAGACCATATGATGGGATCCCACTTAAATAAAATATGGTATATCCATACCATGTCTATTAGTTAGTTAGTTATTGCTGCATATTACCCCCAAACTTAGCAGCTTTAAACACACATATTTATCATCTTTCAGTATTTGTGGGTCAGGACTGTGGACACAGGCTAATCTCATACTCTGCTTCATGACTTCCCACAACCTGCAATCAAGGTGTTAGCCAGGGCCAGGGTTTCATTAGAAGACCCAGCTGGGGAAGGATCCATTTCTAAATGAATTTACATGATCACTGGCAGGATTCACGTCCTTGATACCCATTCTTACCTATGTGGATTTCTCCAACATGGCAACTTACTTCATTAAACCCATCGAGAGAGAGAGAGAGAGAGAGTCAACGAGCAAGATGGGGGTTATAATCCCTTATAACATAATCTCAGAAGTGATATTGGTTCAACATTGCAATGTGCTGTCGGACAGAGACAAGTTATTCAAACTGAGAGTGTGATTCTGATACCAAGTCTGATCTGTGGGTTTTCCAACAGCACCAAGGAATTCCCCATTACTAGCTGGCTATCCTACCATTCAACTCAATTGGATTCTGACACAATCTACCTGGAGGGAACATCGGATTCCATAGGTTAAGGGCTCAGTCCTACAACATTGCCCCCAACCTCACATCTTCAGAAACCAACCACAAGTCCAGCAAGTCACCTATGCTGCTGGCTGACTATCTCTAGACCAGAGGTTTCTCACCAGTCCCTGTTCAACTTTGATTAATTTGCTAGAGTGGCTCACAGAGCACAGAAACATTTTACATACTAGATCACCAGTTTATTATAAAAGGATATAACTCAGGAGCAGCCAAATGGAAGAGAGGCACAGGGCAAGGTATGTGTGGGAAGGAGCAAGGAGCTCCCATGACCTCTGGCTGTGCCACTCTCACAGCACTTCTGTGCCTGCACCAACCCAGAAGCGCCCCAGACCCTGTCCTTTCGAGGGTGTTTGTTGTTGTTGTTGGTTTGGTTTGTTTTTTTCGATTATTTATTTGAGAGCGAGAGAGAGCAGGAGAGCAGGGGGAAGAGCAGAGGAAGAAGCAGACTCCCCACTGAGCAGGGAGCCCGATTCAGGGCTTGATCCCGGGACCCCGAGATCATGACCTGAGCTGAAGGCAGACTCTTAACGGACTGAGCCACCCAGGTGTCCCTCCTTTTGAGTATTTATGGAAGTTTCATTACATACCCCCGGTTGATTAAATTATTGGTCATTGGTGATTAATTCAACTTCCAGCCCCTCTTCCCTCTCAGGAGGCCAGGGGTGGAAGGTAAAGGTCTGGGGCCTTTTGGGGATGGGATGGAAACTTCTAACCTTCTAATCACATGGTTGGCTCCACTGGCAACCAGCCCCCATCCTTGAGTCCTTTCCAAAAGTCATTAAGATAACAAAAGACACCTTGGTTGCTGTCATCACAGGAAATTCCAAGGATTTTAGGAAGTTTGTGCCAGAAATTTGGACAAAGGCAGATATATATTTCTTACTCTTTTTTTTTTTTTAAGATTTTATTTATTTATTTGAGAGAGAGGCAGTGGGAGAGCATGAGCGAGGAGAAGGTCAGAGGGAGAAGCAGACTCCCCTTGGAGCTGGAAGCCCGATGCGGGACTTGATCCCGGTTCTCCGGGATCATGACCTGAGCCGAAGGCAGTCGTCCAACCAACTGAGCCACCCAGGCGTCCCTATATTTCTTACTCTTAACCACAGTGATCACAGAGGGGATTACACAAGGCTGTGAACCGAGGAAAGGAGTCATCTTAGAGGAAGCCTGTCCCACCACAGAATACTATGTAGCAGCCCAAATTAGGTAGTTCTGTATATACTGACATGGAAAATCTCCAAGACATATTGTTAAGTGAAAAAAGGAAGTAGCAAAGCCATTTATGGCACCATTCATGTTATAAATGCTTAAAAAAAAAACAACATACAAAAAATAGTAAGATTTTTTTTTTCTGTGTAGATATGCATGGAAAATACACAAAACACTTCCAACTGATTACCATGGTTACAGCTTGAATTTTTGATTATCTGTACTGTTTGAATTTTTAAAGAATGATAATGTATTCATATTTTATGCAGTTAACACTAATTCTCCAAGATTAAATAAAACAGACGGTTGTGAGTGTGGAAGAGAGATGATGGTAGCCAGAAGCAGTGTGACAGTAAGGGATAAAAGGGAGCAGGTGTTTGCTGGTGTTCTGCTTTGTTGTTGTTGTTTTTTTTAAGATTTTTTATTTATTTATTTGACAGAGAGATCACAGTAGACAGAGAGGCAGGCAGAGAGAGAGAGGGAAGCAGGCTCCCTGCTGAGCAGAGAGCCCGATGCGGGACTCGATCCCAGGACCCTGAGATCATGACCTGAGCCGAAGGCAGAGGCTTAACCCACTGAGCCACCCAGGCACCCTGTTTTGTTTGTTTTAAGGGAGAGGTGTTTAAGAGTGAAAAATCAAGAGATCTAAAAGCACCTGAAAGAAAGGAAGTTGTCTATGATGACTTAAGATTTTGAGCTTAGGCAATGGGTTCGATGAGAGTTTCCTTCATTTAATTAGGGAATGAGTAGGAACAACAGATTTGGGGGGCACTGGGGTAGGAGTGTGAATGTCCAAACTCTTAGTTTCCTTAACAACCCCCTTCCAAGCTAAGGTGTAGAGGGGCACTGATACCTGTCCTGTATCCAGGGTGGTGATTAGGGGAAAGCTGAAAAATGAACCTCTACCCAAACCCTTGACTATCCTGCTTGATTAGCCTCCCCACTCCCTGCAGACATAGCCAAAAATTTATTATTACAATGAGAGTTTTGGCTAAAGGCTGCACTGTTATCCCTTTGTTGAGTTAGGCTGACAGGCATGTAAGCCTAGAGCACAGCACTTACCTCAATAACCTCCTTCCCACTCTAGACCCCCCTTGGTCCTCTACTTAGGAGAAGGCTTGGACCCTTCCTTAGTGCACTAGTAACCTTGGATCAGAGAGGAATAAACCAAGATTGGGATCCATAAATAAGAGTCCAAAGAGAAGAGACAAACACCAAGCAAGTGGGTGCTGGAGCTTCTTGCCTCTCTCTTCTTCCTGCCCAGACACTACCCCCAACACCCTGGGACTTGTACTGCTAAGATCTTAGTGCCTAACACCCATCCTCTGGAGATGTGTGTGCATGTCAGTGTGCTGGAGTTGGGCCTGTGGTGAGGCTGATGGCTGATGGCACGTAGAACTCAAATATCCCCTCCACAGTTTAACTCCTTTAAACTAGAGTTAGCTTGACAACCAGACCCAGGGCCACCAAGGATGGTGTGACTTTGGTCACCCATCAGAGGAGATAAAATCCAACCCATGACTTCCATCACTGCAATCTCTCCATGCTGTTTATCGGGGACCACTGAAAAGTCACCACCGGATTTAACAAGAACCCTTTAAAAATGTCTCTTTGGCATAGGCCCCAGAAGCAGCTGAAAAGGGTCAGGAAAGAAGTTCATAAATGAGTCACAAGGCCATACTCTGCCCTGGACCTAGGAGCTTCAGTGGGTTAATTATCATCTCGATGGAGCTCAGTTCCATGTCCGGGCAGAACCCCCAGGGAGTGGTTAATATAATAAACAGACTCCAAACCATGGGGCACTCATGACATGAAATTCCCTAGACAGGCCACTACTCCACATTTCTCACACTACAAATCTTCTCTTACCAACTCAATCCCTTCTTCCCACAGAGTCATTAGAGCTCCTTTCTGCTTTTTTTGCTTAAATATGGCCAGTGGGGATCTCCCCAAGGTTTATTCACTGGCTGGAACTTGGACTGTGTCTTCTGCACTCACAGCAGAGAGTCTCAGCCCAGGTTACACCTTAGAATCACCTGCCAGTTTGAAAAGGCCCCACTGCCAGGCTCTGTCTCTAGAGATTCAGACTTCATTGGCCTGGGGCAGGGCCAGGCACCAGGAGATTTAAAGCTCATCAGATGATTCCAATGGACAGCCAGGGTCAAGAACCACTCACTTATGGCCTGGACATGTTCATGGGCTAAACTCCAGCTCTTTCAAATGGATTTTCTCCAATTCCAAGTCTCTCTTGGTTCCAACTTTTTAAAATTCTAATCTGATAGAATATTCCTTGATGATGGAAATGTTCCTGTAGGGACTAGAAACTGGATAAAGCACCTGAGGCAGGTAGGGGGCAAAATTTAAGGAGGCTCTTACTTTGAGAGCCAACTCTCCACTTTCACAACTCTAGGAGTGAGTGCTTCCTTAAATTAAAAAAAAAAATAAAAAATATGTGTGTACATATATGTGTGTGTGTATTTTGTGTTTGTGTGTATATTTTATTTGAGTTTAGATTTTATTTATTTATTTGAGAGAGAGAGAGAGAGAAAAGGAGCAAGGGTCACAGGGGGAGAGAGAGAAGCAGACTCCCTCCTGAGCAAGGAGCCTGATGTGAGGCTTGACCCCAGGACCCTGGGATCATGACCTGAGCTGAAGGCAGACGCTTAACCAACTGAGCCAGCCAGGGGGCCCCTATGTGTTTATATTTTAAACAATTTATTTATTTATTTGAGGGCAAGAGAGCACACAGAGTGGAGGGGCAGAGGGAAAGGGAGAGAGAAGGTGAAGCAGACTTTGGCCCGACTGTGGAGCCTGAGGGGGCTCGATCCCATGACCCTAAGATCATGACCTGAGTTGAAACCAAGAGTTGGATATTCAACCAACTGCACCACCCGGAAGACATTAATATATATACATAATATATATCTTTTAAAAATTATATATATCTTAAAAATAGGTATGTATATATTTTTTAAGATTTTATTTTTAAGTAATCTCTACACCCAGTGGGGGCTCAAACTCACACCCCTGAGTGAAGCCACACTCTCCACTGGCTTTGCCAGCCAGGAGCCCTGCCTCCTTATATTTTGAACCTTAGGTGCCTCATCCAAATCTTGGCCCTGGTTCATTTGGCACATGCATTCTCTGTGGGGGCCACATGGCCTACCCAGGGGGGGATGATTGGCTCCTAGTTAGAGGTGGGGTGGGAGATCTTTCTAGTTTTATGTTTGAAGCACAGATATACATATGTACGCAGTTATAAAGTACATGTGTGTTATTAAAATTTTATGGCAGTGGCGACGTGGGGGGGAAAGTGTCTCAACAGTCTTCCTGGGGAAGCAATAGTGAAAAAAAGGTGGTGAAACACTGATACAGAACATTGAGCATAAGTGCCAGTGAGCCGGCAAAATGGAGCTAGTGGGACCAAGAAACTGAATTTTAAATTACACTTAATTTTAATTAATATCAATTTAAATACCTACCTATGGCTGCTGATTGCCGTGTTACACAAATACAGATGAGAGGATGAACAAAACAACTAAGATTATCACAGGGTGCCTGGGTGGCTCAGTTGGTTAAGCGACTGCCTTCGGCTCAGGTCCCAGGGTCCCAGGGTCCTGGAATCGAGCCCCATATGGGGAAGCCTGCTCGGCCGGAAGCCTGCTTCTCCCTCTGCCTGCTGCTCCCCATGCTTGTACTCTGTCTCTTTCTCAAATAAATAAATAAAATCCTTATTTATTTATTTATTTATTTGACAGAGAGAGAGATCACAAGTAGGCAGAGAGGCAGGCAGAGAGAGAGAGGGAAGCAGGCTCCCTGCTGAGCAGAGAGCCCGATGCGGGACTCGATCCCAGGACCCTGAGATCATGACCTGAGCCGAAGGCAGTGGCTTAACCCACTGAGCCACCCAAGCGCCCCAATAAATAAAATCTAAAAAAAAAAACCCACAAAAACCACAATTATCACAGTTCCTGCCCTGGTCCAAAGCACAGACAGATCCTGGAAATGGTGGGGATCTCCCTGGCAGGTCACAGTGTAAGCGATACTCCCCACACTCCGAGCCCAGCCCACACTGCTGTTCCCAAACTCGAGCTCTGTTGCCTTTCACTCAAAGGCCAGAACTTAAAAGCCGAGTTTTGATTGGAATGGAAGATGAGCTTGATTTACTCAGGAGGCTGGCCACCTGAGGAGAAACTGAACCGGGGAAGTTATAAAGGGTTTAAGGCAGTTAATCGGTGAAGGCATTGCAGGGGTCCCTAACATTCCTGGATTACGTGCAGACTAGTGTCTGCTGTGGATGTTATCTCGGTGCTCATTGGTTGTGCAAGGGCATCGGTCTGGTTCCTAAGTTCCCCGGGGGTTGTGCAAGTGGGTCTGGTTTCTGTTTCCTGATGGGCAGGAGCACTCTGTTCTTTCTAGGAAAGAATGCATGATCTGTAGATACACAAAGAAAGGTTAGTTAATCAGTCACGTGGGCTGATGGCATTTGCTACAGTTTAAGAACTACCAAGTTGGCTGGAAGAGCCACATTGGGGCAGTTGGGCATCAAGGCACAGGAAAAAGAAAGATCAAACTCACCAGGGACAAATACACTATACAAGGATAAGGAGAACACTGTCCTAGGGGAAAATGATCTCACAACCAGATGACCGACCTCTTTGAGGGGGACTTGAAACATACTCTATGCCCCGTTTCATGACCAGCATGCTTTGCATTTATGAAGTTAAGTTTTCCTTAAAATTTGATGGCTGGGGCACCTGGGTGGCTCAGTGGGTTAAAGCCTCTGCCTTCGGCTCAGGTCATGATCCCGGGGTCCTGGGATCGAGCCCCGCATGGGGCTCTCTGCTCAGCAGGGAGCCTGCTTCCCTCTCTCTCTCTGTCTCTTTGCCTCTCTGCCTACTTGTGATCTCTGTCAAATAAATAAATAAATAAAAATCTTAAGAAAAAAATTTGATGGCTTTGCTCTCCTGCAAACCCCCATCTTGAATTTGTGTCACTTCGATTGTGTCACCAGGCTTGCTGGGAGACCTGAAGTAACTGTTTCCTGCTTTAGAATTCACTAGACCTTTGCCTTCTGCTCCAGAGGCCCCTCCCTGTTCCCACCATTGTCCAAACTGAAGACACTGCCCCCCACCCCCGTCCAATTCTCCAGCCTAGAGCTCTTGAGCTCTCAGGAGCCCCTAAAGAACAGTGTGTTCTCCATCCCTGCTTTTCCTTTTTTTGAGAGAGAGAGAGTGAGAGAGCAGGGAAGGATAGAAGGGGAGGGAGACAGAATGTGAAGCAGACTCCATGCTGAGTGCGGAGCCCCAGGTGGGGCTCAATCCCACAACCCATGAGAGCATGAGCTGAGCAGAAACCAAGAGCTGGATGCTTAAGCAACTGAGTCATCCTGGTGCCCCAGACTGAATTGTAGCTTAAAAGGTAATAAACAGGGGCGCCTGGGTGGCTTCCTCCTCTCTTTCTGCCTGTCTCTCTGCCTACTTGTGATTTCTGTCAAATAAATAAATAAAATCTTAAAAAAAAATAAAAGGTAATAACCACTCAAAACTTACTGCTTCCAGATAATTTTACATTTTGCTATTACCATGTTCTTGAATATACACTTCTATATGTATATTTGTGCCATGAAACATATACACTATATATTATTTAGCATATATTCACATAAATATTGTGGAAGTAGTATAAGCTGGGGTACTACCGAGGATCCTTTGCAACCATCAATTCTCCATTCAGTGACATCATATCAGAAGCTTGACATCAGCAGCAGTGAAATATTTATGCCATGGAAATCAGCCAACACTTCAAATCAGAGGTCGACTTATTGTTTTGTTGATTAAATGTCTAGACTTTAGAAGGTAATAGAGAAAAAATTTTAATAATGCAGGTTAAACATAAAAAGCGTATTGTCATGTTTGTAGCGGTTACATTGTGAACAGCACAAAATATTGTGACATCATGATTGAGTGTAACCACAGGTTGGCCACAGATACAAGAGAAGCATTCCAAAAGAATTCAGTGCACAGGAAAGAAAACAATCAATAGAGTGAAAAGGCAGCCTACAGAATGGAAGAAGATATTTGCAAACCTTATATCTGAGAAGGGGTTAATATCCCAAATATATAAGGAACTCTTACAACTCAAGAACAAGATAACCAATAACCTGATTTTAAAAATGGGCTACAAACTTGAACAGACACTTTTTCCCCAAAGACATACGAATGGCCAGTAGGCATATGAAAAATTTCTCAATATCATTAATAATTAGGGAAATGCAAATCAAAACCACAATGAGATATCTGCTCACAGCTATTATTAAAAAAAAATCAAAAGATGTTGGTGGGGATGTGGAAACGTTGCAACCTTTGTATAGTATGGTTGGGAATGATAAATGGTTCAGCTGCTGTGGAAAAGAGTATGGATGTTTCTCAAAAAATTAAAAATAGAACCACCATATGATTCAGCAGTCCCATTTCTGGTATTTATCCCAAAGAAGTGAAATCAGGAGCTTGAAGGGATATCAGCACTTCTGTGTTCATTGCAGCACTGTTCACAGTAATCCAGATGTGGGAAAAGCCTGAATGCCCATCGTTGGATGAATGGACAAAGAAAAGGTAGCGTATACGTACAGTGGAGTATCATTCAACCTTAAAAAGAAGGAAATCCTGCTCTAGGCATTACTGCAATCTATAAATCCTGTTATATCCGGTTATAGGAACCTGGCAGCCATTATGCCAGGTGAAATAAACCAGCCCAGGACTGCACGATTCCATTTATAGGAGATATCTACAATAGTCAAATTTCAGAGAAGCAGAGAATAGCATTGTGGTTGCCAGTGGCTGGAGGGAAGGGGAACTGGGATGTTCATTATCAACGGTATAATATTCCACTGACGCAATATGAAAAATGTTCTAGCGATCTTCTGTACGGTCTTGTGCCATTAGATAAATGAGGTCATTTGGTACTTAAAAATTTGTTAAGAGGGGGCGCCTAGATGGCTCAGTTGGTTGAGCTGCCGCCTTCAGCTCAGGTCATGATCCTGGAGTCCCGGCAGCGAGTCCTGCATCGGGCTCCCAGTTTAGCAGGGAGTCTGCTTCTCCCTCTGACCCTTCCCGCTCTTGTGCTCTCTCTTTCTCATTCTCTCTCTCTCTACAATAAATAAAATCTTTTTAAAAAATTAACATATATTATTTGTTTCAGGGGTACAAGTCTTTGATTCATCAATCTTAGACAATTCACAGCGCTCACCACAGCCCATACCCTGCCCAATGTCCATCTCCCAGCCACCCTATACTTTCCCACCCCCCCACCCCTCCAGCAACCCTTAGTTTGTTTCCTGAGATTAAGAGGGTCTTATGGTTTGTCTCCCTCTTTGGTTTCGTCTTGTTTCATTTATCCCTCCCTTCCCCTATGGTCCTCTGCCTTGTTTCTCAAATTCCACATATCAGGGAGATCATATGATAATGTCTCTGATTGACTTATTTCACTTAGCACAATACCCTCTAATTCCATTCACCTCGTGGCAAATGGCAAGAATTTGTTTTTTGATGGCTGCATAGTATTCCATTGTGTATATATACACCACATCTTCTTTAACCATCCATAGCAGCAGTTTGCTGCTACAAACATTGGGGTGCATGTGCGCTTTCGGATCACTATTGTTAAGAGGGTAGATCTCATGCTAAAGGTTTTTACCACAGTCGAATTTTAGAGAAACTGTTGGCTCTGGGTTCTTTTCAGTGGAGGTATTTTATCTTTTATTATTACTTGCAAAGCCTGTGATACACATTGTTTTTACTGGTAAAATTTATAATAAACTTAAGTTTGTATATACATGCGTGCATTTCCTCAGCCCCCCACCTCTGCCCAAGGCTGGCTGTTAAGCATTTAGCGGCACTGCGGAAGCTGGCTGTCCAAGCAGGGTTTTGGCCGGGAGGGGTGGGGTTGCTGCGGTGGGGTACCAGCTCGGTTCCAGCTTCTCCAAGGCCCTGTCCTGAGGCGGGAACTGTGCTGCTTCCACCTGGGGCTTTGCCCAGAACTGCAGGTTGGCTCTCACAGTGAGGCATCCTCCAAGGAGCCGGCCGCCCACCTCCCTGCCTCCTGCACACACTCGCTTCCCTCTGCCAAATCATCAGATGTGAGACGTGTCTTAGCACAGGAAAGAAACAGGGAAAGATGGCCGGGATCCTGAGCCCCTAAGTCCTCGGCCTCAGGCCCTCCCTGCTCTGTCAAGGCAGTTGTGTCCAGACAAAACCATGTTTTGTTTTGTTTTTTAAATTTCTCTAAGAAACGTTTCTTGGTGTATGATCTCTAGCCATCTCCTTAAGAACCACCTGGTACTCATGTATGTTCCTGGACCCTACCCAGGCCTGCTGGGTTATAATCTCTGGGGACAGAGGCTGCAATTTTAACGGCTTTACTTATTCACTCATCTCCCGGGTGGTGGGGGTGGGGGTGGCTACTGTCTGCCAGGCACTGTTATAGGCTCTGGATATGCCAAGGAACAAAATAGAATCCCTGTTTGCATGGATGTTACAGCTAATGGGGAAACACCAAATAGACAAGATATTTAAGTAAAATACATAGCATACTGGTGAGTAATAAGTGTTAGGGAGAAAAATAAAGCCAGGAAAGGGGGTAGGAAGCGTGAAGGTGAAGTTTGAGTAAAGACCTGAAGAGGAATCCTGTGACTATCTGGGGGCGGGGGGGTAGTGCTCAAGGCAGAGGGAACAGAAAATACAATGACTCCGAGGAAGGACTTTGCTTGGAGTGACCCAGGAATAGGAGGCGGCCAATATGGCTAAAGAATCCCCAGAATATTCTCCTGCACGCTAAAATGAGGGAACTTTACTGTGAGCAAATGCCACTAACTTTTTCATGTAAAGTCGGCCAGGCTTGGCACAGCGATGCTTCCAGAATCTTCCTCCAGTTCATTTGTTTCTTTCACCAAGCTTTTATGGAGTATAGGAGGTGACTATGAGGTTATAGGGCTGAAAGTCCCTTACCTATTTTTTTTTTTAGGTTTTTAAAAAAATAATTTATTTTTCATTTTTTTAATAAACATATAATGTATTATTAGCCCCAGGGGTACAGGTCTGTGAATTGCCAGGTTTACACACTTCACAGCACTCACCATAGCATATACCCTCCTCAATGTTCCTAACCCCACCACCCTCTCCCTACCCGCCTCCCCCCAGCAACCCTCAGTTTGTTTTGTGAGATTAAGAGTCTCTTATGGTTTGTCTCCCTCCTGATCCCATCTTGTTTCATTTATTCTTTTCCTACCCCCTAACCCCCCACGTTGCATCTCCCCTTCCTCATATCAGGGAGATCATATGATAGTTGTCTTTCTCCCGTTGTGAAAGTCCCCTACTTATAACCATTTTCCTGCTTCTTTGCCTGCGATCCAGCTCTGTGGCCCCCCACTGGACTTCATTCTTCAGCTCCTTGAGCCTCAAAACTCTCTTCATTTACCCTTTATTCTCTGCTCTCAGCCACAGGGGAATAGTAATTCCCCAACCTGGGTCCAATTCCTAAAACCTCTGTCCCAGGTGTGGAACCCTCATTGACCAGCAAGAGGTGCTGGGAGATAGAGTTGAGTCTCGGACACACTGGGTTCAGGTAGGAGGACATGTGCAGGAGGTCACTGGGTTGATAGCTCTAGGGCCTGGAAGAGAAGACAGGGATGGAAATATGGATTGAAATCCCTGGTAAACATTTGTTGAAAAGTTTCCCATGTGCTAAGCTGGCGATTCTCAACTTTGCACATTAAAAGCACCTGGAGGGCTTTAGGGGGCACCTGGCTGGCTCAGTTGGTAAAGCACACGACTCTTGATCTCAGGGTCATGAGTTTGAGCTCCATGTTGGGTGTAGAGCTTACTTAAATAAATAAGTAAACTTAAAAAAAAAAAAGGCACCTGGAGGGCTTTTAAAAAATACAGATACAGAGGCGCCTGGGTGGCTCAGTGGGTTAAAGCCTCTGCCTTCGGCTCAGGTCATGATCCCAGGGTCCTGGGATCGAGCCCCGAATCGGGCTCTCTGTGCAGCAGGGAGCCTGCTTCCTCCCTCTCTCTCTGCCTGCCTCTCTGCCTGCTTGTGATCTCTGTCTGTCAAATAAATAAATAAAACCTTAAAAAAAAATTACAGATACAGAGATCCTACTCCAGGCCAATTGACATTGACTCTCTGGGGGCGAGACCCAGGCATTTGTGTATTTTAAAAGCTACCAAGGGATGCCATTCTGCAGCCAGGGTGGGAAGCCACCTGTGGCTTTGCTTGCCCTGGACTGTTTTCTGACTGGGAACATCACCTCCCTTCTTTAGGGGAGCTCCTCCTGCTCCCATTCCAGCAATAGGGTTTGAATGGGGATTGCCAACCACAACACACCCTGCTCCTTTGGCTTCAGGACGTAGACCCAACCAAGACAATCAGAAACTTCCTTGAAATTTTCTGAATTAAAACTACGAGATGTTGGGTGAAGATGATGAGATCGGAGCTTGGGCAGAACTAATTGCCAGGCTTTCAGGTTCATGGAGAAAACAGGTTCTGAAAATAAAGGAAGTACCACCCAATTGGTTGGTTTGTGTGTGTGTGTTGGGGGTAGAGGGGGGCAGTGAGGGAGGGGATGGGTGGGCACTCATGGGCTCAGCAGGAGCAGGAGGGTACATGAGTCCCCACTTTCATTGCCCCTGAAGCAGCTGCACCCCTGGTCTTCCCAAGGGTTAGTTACTTTGGTCAATAAATTCCCCACTTTGCCTCGGTTAGTTGGAACTAGGTCACTGGCAACAATTTAAAGAACCCTCGTAATATATAAGCCTTGGAGGAATTAATCAAAGAGTGGGGAGGATTAAGGCATTAGGCAAAACTGGCCGGTTGAGCAGCTGTTGGAGGGTGGGTTTGAAGTTGGGGAGGGTCTGTGGATGACAGAGGTAAGAACATAATCTATGCCCCTGCCTCGTTCTGGAAAGTGAAAGCCCCCAATTCAACTTGACTGCAAAGGCATTTAGGAATTAGGGGAGATATGAAAATGTATTCTACATCAGAGGGAAAAGTGTCTAACAGGTTGTGAATAATGCAGATTTAATTACTAGGAAAATGCCTTCCTTTTCTTTTTTCTTTTTATTCTGTCCCCGACTGATGCTTAGGCAGCAGGTTTAGGAGATATTTTTGTTCTAGAAATTCCACTTGAGAAATAGTTAGCCAAGTCCTCAGCTTTTCTTCTTGCTGGGTATGAAAACAGGGGTGTTTGGGATGTGGGCAGGAAGGAGGAGCAGGTCTGCCCTAGCTCTTCCTACTGGATGCTGCCAGGCCTGGCACCCACTCTGGGAGTTTTACTCTAATGCCTGGGGCCTCTGAGCTTGTGGGTCATAGATTAGAAGGTACAGGTGGGTGGGGCACCTGGGTGGCTCAGTGGGTTAAAGCCTCTGCCTTCGGCTCAGGTCATGATCCCAGGGTCCTAGGATCGAGCCCCGAATCAGGCTCTCTGCTCAGTGGGGAGCCTGCTTCCCTTCCTCTCTCTCTGCCTGCCTCTCTGCCCACTTGTGATCTCTGTCTGTCAAATAAATAAACAAACAAACAAACAAAAAATCTTAAAAAAAAAAAAAAGGAATGTACAGGTGTGAGATGTTCCCAACCAGGCAGATGGGTGCCATTACAATTTTGTGGTATGATGTCTCAAACAGGCCCTCACCGCTGCTCAGCAATCCTATTACATGCCTAACGCCAGTTGTTTTCAAACCTCATTACTCACTTCGAGCCCTCGGTACTCACTGTCCCAAACCCATCCTTCCTTCCTCACCAGAAGATGAATTTTTTAAGTAGCAACTTTATTGAGATATAACTCATATACCATAAAATTCACCCCTTCAAATTGTACAACTCAATTATTTTCTTATTATATTCAAAAAGTCAGACAACCATTAAACCTCTCTAGTTTAAGAACATTTGTATCACTCCAAAAAGAAGCCCCGTACCCATTAGCAAGTACTCCTCATCCCTGCCCCACTCCCTCCAGTCCCTGGCAACGGCTAATCTAATTTTTCTATTAGCTCAATGGGATTTGCCTATTCTGGACATTTCATATAAATGGAATCACACAGTATGTGGTCTTTGTGACTAGCTTCTTTCACTAGAATGTTTTTTTCCATAGATCCATATTGTGGCACATGTCAACATTTCCATTTCTTTTTATGGCTGAATAAAATTCCTTTGTATGGTTATGTATGTGTTTTTTCCATTCATCAGTTGATGGACATTTGGGTTGTTTCCAGTTTGAGGCTTTCTTTTGTTTCTTTTTCTTGTCTAATTGCCCTAGCAGAAATGTTTTGAAATAGTTTAATGTAGTTGTTCTTGGGCATATCATGGGCTTTGGAATCAGCCAGATCTGGTTATGATTTCTACACCACTCGCTCGCTGTATGATTGACTCCTTTGAACTTTGATATTTTACCCAACTCCTGGGGTTTTTTAAAAACAGCAGCAATGTCTACAATAGCCAAACTATAGAAAGAACCTAGATGTCCATCAACAGATGAATGGTTAAAGAAGATGTGGTATATATATATATATATATACACACACACATATATATATACACACATACACACACACATACACAATGGAATACTATGCAGCCATCAAAAGAAATGAAATCTTGCCATTTGCAATGATGTGGATGGAACTAGAGGGTATTATGCTTAGTGAAATAAGTCAGTCGGAGAAAGACATCTATCATATGATCTCCCTGATATGAGGAAGTGGAGATGCAACATGGAGGGTTTGGGGGGTAGGAAAAGAATAAATGAAACAAGATGGGATCGGGAGGGAGACAAACCATAAGAGACTCTTAATCTCACAAAACAAACTGAGGGTTTCTGGGGGGAAGGGGATTGGGAGAGGGTTGTTGGGTTATGGACATTGGGGAGGGTATGTGCTATGGTGAGTGCTGTGAAGTGTGAAACTTGGCAATTCACAGACCTGTACCCCTGGGGCTAATAATACATTATATGTTTATTAAAAAAATTTAAAAATTAAAAAAAACCTGTTTTTGAGATGTGTCCATATTGTATGTCTTTTGGCAGACATATTTTTCATTTGTCATGCATAAATACCTAGACTTGGAATCTCTAGGCCACATAGTTGATATATATTTAATTTTATAAGAAACTTCCAAATAGTTCCAAATGGTTGAACTACTCTGCATTTTTCCCCCCTTAACTGGCATTACCCTGATGGCTAATGATGATGAACACCATTTCATGTGCTTATGGGTCATTGGTAGATGTTCTCTCATGACTTTTGTCCATGGCTTTTACTCATTTAAAAAATTGAGTTGTTTGCTTTTTGTTGTTAATTATAGGAGTTCTTTATATATTTTAGATACTACTCCTTTTACAAAGGCACTGTGTTTTTTCCCAGTCTCTGTGTATAGGGTTGTTTTGAGATTCAAATGAGGAATTACATGTTAAGGACAGTGCTTGGTCCAGTAATTATTCAAAAGAGAGAGACAGAGTTTACCAGGGCATGATCTTTCTCAATTCTCTGCCCATCCCACAAACTGAGCTGCATCTCCACCCATTTTAAGGTTTTTTCTCTGAGAGAGAAGATAAAGAATTTCTCAATCCAATCCACCTCACCAGAGGTCATGCTATATGAATGATGCCTTCTTATATCTTTAGCTTCTTTAGCTTCTATTCATACATATTCAAGATGTAAAGTCTCTATCATTAAAAATAAAAACAGGTGGGAGACAGATGAGGGACAACGATTTTAAGTCCATCTAGGTGCAGCTTGAAGTCCCTCTCCCCACATTCCTACCTTCTCTGGAGATTCTCTTGAAGGTTTTGCTGATGGTTTCCTCCCATATTCCTTCCATTACATTTGGCTGTCTGCTTACCTGCTTTCAGCTTTTACTTAAAATTTCTGACTATCTGATGACACTTTCTGGTTTTCCCATGTGTTTATAGATTTCTTTCCTGGGTTTTGACGGTAACACAGATATGGGTGCTTATACTTAGTTTGTCACATGAGTTCCCTCCAAGGGAACTTTCTTTCTCTTCTTCTTCTTCTTTTTAAAAAATATTTAATTTTATTTTTCAGTGTTCCAAGATTCATTGTTTATGCACCACACCCAGTGCTCTATGCAAGATGCGCCCTCTTTTTTTTTTTTTTTTTTTAAGATTTTAATTATTTAGGGGCACCTAGGTGGCTCAGTTGGTTAAGCCTCTGCCTTCGGCTTGGGTCATGATCCCAGGGTCCTGGGTTCCAGCCCCACATCAGGCTCTCTGCTCAGCGGGGAGCCTGTTTCCCCCCCCCGTCTGCCTGCCTCTCTGCCTACTTGTGCTCTCTCTCTCTGTCAGATAAATAAATTTAAAAAAAAAGATTTTAATTATTTATTTGAGAGAGAGTGAGAGAAAGAGAGAGACAGAGCACGAGCAGGGGGAAGAGGGAGAGGGAGAAGCAGGCTCCCCACTGAGCAAGGAACCTGACATGGGGCTGGATCCCAAGACCCTGAGATCATGACCTGAGCCAAAGGCAGATGCTTAACCAACTGAGTCATCCAGCCACCTCCAGGGGAACTTTCTAACTCTCTGCTTATGTGTTGAGTACAGACCATGGAATTGGTTCATTGTAGGCACTCAGCAAATTAATCTCAGATGGAATCAAGGGACAGATAGGTGGGTGGTGGAGAAACGTCCAGACACCATAAAGCCCATTAGCCTCTCAGTGCTGACCCACATAATATATAGTGTTCAAGAGATGTGCTGTAGAGGTAGACTGGGTAAGGGACTCGGAGCATTACTTTACCTCTTCAGGCCTCACTTTCCTTATTCCTCAAATGGGGCTGGTAATAGTTCCTACCTGGTGGGATTGCCACGAGGATAAACGCAACAATGCACAGAAAGTGCTTAGAATGTGGCACATTAACTGATAAGGATTCAGTTCGTTTTAAACTAACAACACGCATTTCAAAACTATTTGAAAGTCCAACGGTCTGTGTTACTTGCAGCCGATCCCATCTTACCTACAGCCCTCCCTCCCACAAGCCTGTTCCCTTATTCACCTTCACCATCCTCCACTTACTCCCCAATGCGCCCCTCGGCAGCTCTGTGCCGTCTTCTCCCGGCAACCCAGAAGCTTGCTGCATTGTCTTCCCTTTTATGGGCCTTAATAAAAACCCTTAACCAAGCCTGTCATCACTGTTAGCAGGAGGTGAGTAAGCAATTAGCATTCCTTATTTAATGGGCCAGTATTTCTCTTGGGGTACCAGTACCAATTAGGAGGTGGAAATAAAGTTTTAATCTTGTTCCCTGATGGACATGGTACAACGTGGGATACGACCCCTTTTCTTCATGGTGCCGCACAGGTGAATTTGAGAACACCTTTACCTGGGGTGGCACAAGAACCATGACCTAGAGGTCATTATCTTGTAAGTCAGGCTTGAGAAGTTCGAATGCTTCTCATGCTCTAACGGTGGCCCTACAAATCTATCCGGGCTTGGTCGGAAGGCGTGAAGCCATGAATCTAGAACAAGTGATTGATAAAAAGGAGCACAGAGGATGTATTTTTGGTGATTAAGAAAGCATCACGGACCAAGCGATGCTGGAAGAAATGTAGAGAGTGTATTTCTGGTCGGATAAAAAGAAAGCGGTCATTTATTTGGCAGTTAATTATTGAGCACCTACTGCGCTGGGGCTAGAATAGGAAATAAAACAGACCCAGGTCTCTTCCCTCATGTTGCTTACATTGCAGTTCAAGGGTCGTGGGGGAACCAAAGGGACCAAAGGAAAAAGAAAATTTGGGCCATGCAGTAAGCGTCTTAAGACTAGTCATGATCACGAGTAGCGAGTAGCTTCTTTAAGGTGGGTCTCCAAGGACAAATGGAAGACCTTGGACCCTTGACCTTGACTGGCAAAAGGAGCAGAGAAACCCCAAGAGCTCAAGGAGCTTTGTGGGAAGAGGCTGAGAGTTTCTCCCCAGCTCTTGGACAGGACTGGGGAGGGCTGACAGAGAGCAAGGGGACCTGTGCCCTAGTTTGGTGGCTGGGAGAGGGTTCTTGCAGGAGACATGGTAAAGGGTTGTTGGGATGGGTGGTGTGAACTCACAAGCAAGCTTGCCTGGCTGGGTGCTGGTGGCTAGAGGAATCCAGGGTTTGGGGATTGAGGACACCATGGAATAAGTGTACTGGTTATGGGCATGTGCCTTGAGATCAAGCAGACATGGGTTTGAGTTGGGGTCTACCACCTGCAGTGTGTGTGACCTTGGAAAATTTTGCACTTTCTCTGCAGATGGAAACTTCAGTTTCTTCATCTTTAAAATGGGAATAATGCTGCAGCTTGGCTGTATGGATTTAGCAGACTAATGAGTATATATATGTATTCGCCTGACACTATTGTCATTTGCGAAATTGCGTCTGCATGGGCTGATTCACAGTCACCTCCAGAGGGTGCCTGGGTGGAAATTTGCCTCTTTCTCCACAGACCTGTCATGGCCATCATCCAAGGGGGTGAGCTGCCCAGACATCCAGGGTTGCTCCAGGTCCACTCTAGCTGGGCAAGAGGCTCCTGGCTGCCTCTGTGTCCTTGCACTTGGAGGCTTCTTTTCACTTTGTTTTTAAATATTTCCCGAAGCTCTAATTGCTACACTTCCTCAAATGTTTTTAATACAGGCAATCAGTGAGTACTGCAATTAGGAGAGCCTAATTGCCATCGGCATTCTTTCTCTTCTCCCAGAAATCACCATTGGAACAGTCACAAATAAACCTTAATGAAGACCAAAGATCTTTCTCCAGTCGAAAAGCGCCGTTTGTAATCATGATCTGTTATTGTCAAAGCCAGCAGGCGGAGGGGGCCTTGCAAGGGGCTGTTACATATTCAGCGGCAGGAGCGGGGAGAGGGGTGGCCTGGGTCTGGGGAGAGCAAGGCAAGCTTGGGGCCAAGGCTCTGGGGCCCATGCAGGTGCCCCAGGGGGCTTGCATTCCATCTCCTTATTGTTCCCCTTTAATGTATTGACTTGGCTGTCTTTTGAGTCACTCTTAAAAAAAATTCTCGAGATGTGGCATGCGAATGGGAAAGTGTACATGTCTTAAGATTTGATGAGCTTTTACATATATATATAGACCCACGTAAACACCACTCGGATCAAGATTTAGAACATTTCCGACATCCTGGGAGGCTCCCTCCTGCCTTTCTAGGAAGTATCTGTCGGGGGAATCAGAAAAGCAGAACCTCAGTGAGAGGTGATCAGAAATGGTAAGAATTTGACCTTACCCAACCGGGACCACCTGGGTGGGAGGGTGGAGGGTACTAAAAGTCCACAAAGAGGGTGTAGGGAGGGGTGCCTGGGTGGCTTAGTCCTTAAGTGTCTGCCTTCGGCTCTGGTCATGATCCTAGAGTCCTCGGATCAAGGCCTGTGCAGGGCTCCCTGCTCGTCAGGAAGCCGGCTTCTCCCACTCCCTGTTTGTGCTCTCCCTCTCACTGTCTCTCTCTGTCAATAAATAAAATCTTAAAAAAAAAACAAAAAACAAAAACAAAGACAAAAAACAGGAGGGTGTAGGGAGATCTGAGAAAAGGTGCTCACCTGAAGCACGAACACAGGTGCATGAGTCAGAGCTTATAGGGAAGCCTGGAAGCCGATCCTGCCCGTCCAGGAGTGAGACCCCTGAGGGGCTGGTGCAGAAACCGGTGAAAGGCTGTAGGCAGGCGCATTGGAGCTGCTGCCTCTGTGAGTTCACACTGAAGCATCCCATGGTGAATCAGGTCCCTGTGGGTCAGCGGCCGGAGTTCAGGAAAAAGGACGAGACATGGCATGGGAAGAGCAGAGCTGGGGTGAGCTGGAACCTGGTAACACCCCTGTGTCTGTCTCTCACTTTCTGGAACCTTCGATGGCACCACTTCACAGATACCTCCCACACCCCCCACAGCTTCGTGGTGGTGGCTCTCACCTGGAGCCATCCAGGGAAGGCAATTCTGGGAAGCCTGGCCCCCAGTCTAAGCAGGCTAACGGTAGACCAAGCCAACACAGTGGAAAATGTTTGTGCCCACCAGCTGTGGCTCATGGGGTCGTGTCCTCCAGCCACAAGACATAGGGTCCTTGTGTGTTCTAGATGTATGACACCTAGAAGGGCCCCTTTCTCAGAGCTGGCATGGGGAAGGAGGTCTCCGGCTGTGATGTGGGAAACCAAGGCAGAAGAAAAATTACTCAGTTTCCTTATTACTTGCAGCCCGTTGACAAGTCCTTGAGGTGGACAGAGTGATATTCCTCTACGGACTCAAGTGCCTGTATGTTGACACTTTGCGAGGGGCAAAAGGCAATCTTCACTGGACCCCCAGCATCCCGTAAGTCTACTTTAACATAGAAAAATTCCTTTGGAAACTTCCTTTAACTCTACCCACCCCCATACGTATTGGTAATCATCCCCCAAGTATATGACCCAGCGATACACATCTGAAGGGTCTCACCGAGTGAGGGATGGGGGGGTTACGTAGGGAGGGATTGGTAGAGGGCTATAGGACCAGGCCCACAGAAATCTCAGAAATGCTGAGGTGTAAGGAAACCAGAGAGAAGGGAACAAACCAGACCACCCTGCCCTGGGCGTCAGAGGTGGGTCCTTTTATGGCCATCACATTGTGACCCATGAAGAATAACCAGATCCCAAAGAAGCAGTAAGCCATTAAAGACATTATCACTAGTCCTTTCTCAAAGCAAGACATCACAAAAGTGATAAGGCCATAAGTTCTCTGGTCAGTTCTAAGTAAGAGACTGTGGGTGGAGGCCCACGTTGGCAACACTGCTGGGACTCTTCTCATTCCTGAAAGCTTTTTTTCCTGTATCCTTACTTCATAAACCTCTGTCTGGGTCAGATTCTCAGATGGTGGTCAAGGTCACTGTGCTTTAGAGTCGTGTTCACTGGGGGTCGGGGGTGGGGGCATGGGCAGGGAAGGGGTTAGGGGGTGCAGGTTTTCAACCTTGACTGCAAAATGGAATCATCTGAGGGCTGATGCCTGCTGCCCTCCAACCCAAGATTTTTGATATGAAGCCTCGGCATCATCGGGGATTTTTTAAAAAATCTCCCTAGATGATTTGAATGAGCAGCCAAGGTTGTGGGGCAGGACCTGCTGCTTGGCAGGCTGGCTCGTCTCCCAGGGGCTTTCTGCCTTCCCATGCAGCAGAAAGGTGAAGTGGAATGGAGGCTGACCTCCTCGGGGTAGGTCCCCTGTGCACTTACTGCTCTTTTTCCTTCTGCACTCATTGCTTCTGGCTCGCGGATCAGCGGGCGGTAAGATCTGGAACACAGGGCAGCCAGCAACTCTGAAGCCGCAAGGCCAAATGACCTCCTTCCTTCCGGTTGACAGAGATTCCTGCATGTGCCCAAACTCTCCCCTCTTCTCCCCATGATTGCCGGGGGAGGGGTGGGGTGGGGTGGGGGAGGTGGTCTGGTCTGCAGGGTCAGAGAGATGCTATCTGAGCATAGGTCCATTCATCGGACGCAGAATTCTCAAGCTAAACTCCCTTGCTGTGATCTGTACCACAGTGGCCACTGTTAACAAGAGTTTGTATATTTGAAAGTTGCTAAGGGAGCAGATCTTAAAAGCGCTCATCACACAGACACACAGAAATGGTGACTATGAGAGGTGTGGATGTGTTATTTAACCCTCTTGCGGAGATCATTTCGCAACATGTACATAATAGCAAATCATTACATTGTATGCCTTAAACTTACACAATGTTAATGTCGATGATAGCTCAGTAAAGTTGGGGGGAGAGAAAAGGGAAAAAAATCCTCGGACTCTTTAAATTATCCCTGTCTCTGAGCCCCACCCAAAGTCAAGCGAATCAGACTCTCAGGGACCAGGGTCCTGGCACAAGCGATTTTGTATTTTATATAATTTTGCTAATTTTATAAATACTTGTATGGAGTTATATTGTAGTAGAAGACACAAATTTTAAGTGTACAGCTCAATGGATTTTTACAGAAATATATACCCATGTACCACCATCCTGATAAAGCTATAGAACTTTCTGGGGGCACCTGGGTTGTTCAGTCAGTTAAGCGTCTGCCTTCAGCTCAGGTCATGATCCTGAAGAGGGAGAGCTAGGTTCTTGTCTCACAGAGTCAAAGAATGAATATCGCAAAGGAGAGTGAGTAAAGCAACAGAGTTTTATGAAGCAAGGGTACAGGGAAAAAAAAAACAGAAACTCTTCAGGAGTGAGAGGGGTCCTGACAGGGTTGCCACCGAGGGCTTTTAGGGTTGGTCTTTTATGGAAAGCTAACCAGCAAATTTAAATCTTTTTGACTTCTCTACTGGTGACACCACTGATTAAGGACCAGGGATAACATCTTTAATGGCTTGTTTCTTTTTAGGGTCTGGTTATTTTCTGTTGACCATAGGACACTTTCATAAATAAGACTTACCCCTTGGACACCTAGGGCAGGGTAGTCTGGAGCCTTCCCTTATCTCTGGTTTCCTTATACGTCCACATTTTTGGGATTTCTGTGAGCCTGACTACGGAGTACCCCATTTATCTCTCCCTACCTCCCCCCCTCACTCTTGTCTTAGGGTCCCGGGATTGAGCCTGGGCATCCATCATGGGCTCCCTGCTCAGTGGGGAGTGTGCTTCTCCCTCTCCCTCTGCCTTTCCCCCTGGTTGTGCTCTCCTTATGTCAAACAAACAAACAAATAAATAAAACTAAAATTAAATCTTAAAAGAAAAAAAAAAGCTATAGAACGTTCTAGCATCAACTCCCTAAGCTCCTGTATATCTTTCCCAGGCAGTAACTTCCCCCCCTCCAACCGCAGGGAACCACTGTTCTTACTTCATCACCTATGTCTACACTTGAACTTCACTTAATGTCTGTGAGATTCATCTATGGTGTCTAGGGTAGCTGTAATCCACTCCATCGACTGAGCAAGTCCGAATACATCAATCCATTCTATTTATGATAGAGATTTGATTGTTTTCCACTTTTGGCTACTGTAATAAAAGCTCCTATGGTCATTTTTATGACATATGTTTGGTGTAACTCATTTTTTGGGCGTGTTTGTTTTTCCTGGGCATATGGTTGGAAGCAGCATTGCCAGAATGTAGGGCAAGTATATGTTTCATATTTACAGACAGGAAATAGGCGTGTCATTTCCTTTTTTTTTTTTTTTTTAAAGACTTTATTTCTTTGACAGAGAGAGACACAATGAGAGAGGGAGCACAAGTAGGGGGAGTAGGAGAGGGAGAGGCAGGCTTCCCGAGGAACAGGGAGCCTGATGCGGGGCTCAATCCCGGGACCCCAGGATCATGACCTGAGCTGAAGGCAGATGCTTAATGACTGAGCTACCAAGACGCCCCTTGTTTTCCTTTTTGAAACTCCTAAGGTGGTTCTGATGGGTAGCCTAGGTTGAGAATAACGTATCTGGAAGGTAAATAGAGGCATTTTCAGTAAATGTGGGGTTGCACTGTAGTAAAACCCAAGTCAAAAGGGTTGCTGTATCTTTTATAAGATTTTAGTTATTGGAGTGCATGAGAGAGAGTGAGCGCAGGGGTGAAGGGAGAGGAGAAGCAGACACCTTGCCAAGCAGGGAGCCCGATGTGGGACTCAATCCTGGGACCCCAGGATCTTGACATGAGCCGAAGACAGACACTTAACTGACCAAACCCACCCAGGTGCCCCAGGTTGCTGTGTCTTTAGCATAAGGCCAGATTTATTACTTCTCAAGTGTGAAACAAAATTCAACCAAGTAGATCTGAAGATTTAATTGGCTTTATCAAGTGATTCATGACTCAGCCAGCGTTCCCGTCCAGCAAGTAGAGTGAGCTCTGAGGAGTCCTACAAGATGGAAAATTTTTATAGGGAGAAAGAAGGGATAGGAGGTTATTAGCAAAAGAAAAGAAAGGATTGTTCAGGCAAGGTTGGAGAGAAGGGCAGGGGAGCTCATTAGGTGGATTACCTCATTTTCCGATGCAGGAAGGGGAGCCCATGTGAGAGATTATTACCTCATTGGTGCTGATCAGAAAAATCCTAGGTTGATTGGCTTAAAATTCTGGAGAGAGGGTGAACCTGCAATTAAGTCTTGGTTTGCTGTCGTGGGAGCAAGTGACTCTGCCTTGGCCCTGTGGCTTTCTTTTTTACACCCTCAATCCTGTCCTTACTTCCTCCCACTCTGAAGCCTGCCTACGTCCCCAAATGTCCTTTCCTTAAAATCTGCTCTCCCTGTCCAGCAAATAGTCAAGCCCCAGCCACTGGAGCTGCCCCACACTTGCAGATTCCGGTGGCCGCTGTCCTCTGCTCTCCGGCTGGTGGGGAGGGATGAGCTCTGATGTCTTTTTCTCCTGGTTTCTTGACATGGAGAGAAGGAAGGATCCTGGTCCCAGACATGAGGGGTGCAAGGACAAAGGGGAATGCTCTTCCAATTCAGCTGTAGCTTGCTCTCTCCTAAGGGAGCTGAAATCAGACGCTTGCTCCTTGCTTCCCTGAGGATTGATTTACTTATCAAAGCGCCCCCCCCACCCCAGCTTTGGTAGACCTCAAAAGGCTACACAGGGAAAATCTGTCAAATAGGGTAGAGGTGTGGGCTCAAGCCAGTTCTGGGTTATTTGGGAGAAATGTTAAGATTTATTACTCTACTGACTCCGGCCCAATGTTGTGAAATATTAAAGTCTAATACAGTCAAGGCTAACATAATTATTGAGGAATATGAAAGTGTTAATGTTTCAGAGAACTGATGCTACCCGGGCCCAATATTAATCAGTAGGAAGCTCACTATTCAAACAGAATTGGAATGAACTGGGCTGCTTTAACTGTCTTTCTTTGTGTTCAGAGAGGACATTATCTTCTCCAGGGTGGAATGGTTGCCATTTGCATAATGTCATTCCTTTTGTTCCTTCTGTTGTCCCAACTGATTGCTTTAGAATGTTCGACCTCTGCCACTCCTCCTATCTTTCTTGCCAATAATGATTGTTCTCTTCCCTCTTGATATGTAAAGTGTAGGTAAACTGAGCCACTTCAAAGCATGAGGCTTCCTGTGAATCTCCCCTCCGCTGGGTTGGTGATAATTATCACGTTGACCATGGGGTGCCAGACTGGATCAGGGTAGGGAGAAAACTCAGATTCGAGTTTTAGAAATTCTCCTTTATGAGATAGTCTTGAAGTGGGGAGTGCTTGTTTCCTTGTGGTTAATAAAATCCTCTAAGTTTCTGCAACTCAGCTGTTCTGAGTTCTTTAAATTGCCCTGAGACCTTAAGGAGCAAGGATACTGGCAATAGGTTTTCATTTCTCAAGCGTTGGCTATGAGCTGGTCCTGTGTTAAGTGCCACACAGGCATCACCTACCTGTAGTCCTCACCTCACCCAGTGAGGTGGGTTCTACTGTTATCCCCATTTTAGAGTATAGGGAAGGAAAACCTTTTCCCTCTATCCTGTTATGTTCTGTACCTGAGTCATGTAAATTAAACTGACAAACAATAAGTTAACAGGAGAAGATGCTCATATTTTTTTTTCCATGCACAGTAAGATCTCACAGAAAAGGAATAAAAAATGAAAGTGGTTAGGCCCAGGAGCTTATATACCATTCTCAGAAAGGGTGATAAATTTATGGAGAAGTGACACAAAAAGCAAAGAGGTTTGGGCTTCAAAGGGCAGTAGATAGAGAGAAATTAAATATATGGGGAAAACTAAAGGAAGGTAAGGGTTATTCCAGTAAGATTTGTCTATAAGGGTTCAAGTTGATGCCACTTCCAGTGTTAAGACTCATTTCCTTTTCCTGGTGTGGGAATGGGGATTTGGAGGACACCTTCACAAAGGGAAATTTAGGCCCTGCCTTTAGGCAGAAAGAGGGAGGGTAGAGAGATTTTTCTTAAATCTACTGTTTCTTGACTGCTTTCAGCTCAGAATAATCCTTCTATATGCTAGGAGGGTGGGGCATATTTTGAGTTGACATGTCCTGATCCCCTCTAGCAGCCGAGTAGACTAAAGTATCAAGAGCAACTTGCCTAAAGTCAAAGAGCAGGGACTTGAACTTGGTCTTTTTTAAAGACAGGAAAGTGGGGTTGGAGCAGCAGGGTCAGTAGGTCAGGGTCATGTAGCTCAAAATTTCTGTTCTTCCAAGCTCTGTTAGCCCTTGAGACATGCACCACCGAGGAAGTGGCCAGACTTCTAAGAGATGAGCGGTAGCAGGAGAGAGAAAAAGAACGGCGAGGATGAGGACCTGTGAGGCAGCCCAGGAAACTTCTATCAAGGAGGCTGGGAGTCAGAACAAAAAGGTTAGAAACCAGGGATGAGTCAACCCCAGAAATGAGGAATAAAACCCAGGATTTATGCTTTTTTAACGAGACAATAGGGAGAGGGGAAGAGGCATGGAGGGAAAAGGATATTAAGGGTTAAAGCCATAGAGATTTATTGTGAGGAATTGACAGATGTGAGTATGGGGCTGGCTGGATGAATCTGAAATCTGGAGGGTGGGCCATTATGAGGGGTAGGCTAGAAACTCCTGGGCAGGGGCTGATGCTGCCTTGCATGAGCAGAATTTCTTCTTTAGAAAAGCCTCAGTTCTGGGGCACCTGAGTGGCTTAGACGGTTAAGTGGCCCGCTCTTGATTTCAGCTCAGGTCATGATCTCGCAGTCCTGGGATCGAGCCCTGCATTGGGCTCCTTACTCAGCTGTGGAGTTGGCTTGAGATTCTCTCCCTCACCCCTCCTCCTCCTCCTCAAATAAATAAATAAATACATTCTTTAAAAATAATTAAAAAAAGCCTTGGTTGGGAATCTTAAGGCCCTTCGACTGATTGTATCAGGCCCACCCAGATTCTCGCTAATAAGCCATTTAAAGTCGAGTGATTATACACGTTAATCACATTGCAAAACTGCTTCACAGCAACACCTGCATTGGTGTTGGATGGGATAACTGGGTTGTTGCAGTGCTCAATAAACTCTCAGTGAATCAAAAAGTAACAAAAAGGGGCGCCTGGGTGGCTCAGTTGGTTGAGCAGCTGCCTTCGGCTCAGGTCATGATCCCAGCGTCCTGGGATCGAGTCCCACATCGGGCTCCTTGCTCGGCAGGGAGCCTGCTTCTCCCTCTGCTTCTGCCTGCTGCTCTGTCTGCCTGTGCTTGTACTCTCTCTCTCTCTCTCTCTGATAAATAAATAAAAATTAAAAAAAAAAAGTAACAAAAAGGTAGTATGTACAGGGCAGTTAGTCAATACCAGGCACTGTCCCAAGAACTTTGTATGTATTAACTATTCTCCCTTCCCCAACACATTTTTAAAGTCGGTATTACTATGATTTGTGTCTAACATTAGTGCTACTTTGCAATCTGCATTTGCTTTTCTTTCTCAAGGCACGTCGTAGGTTTTCACTTGACTGTCCTTCAAATCCAGGAGAGCCATGTGACTCATTTAGTCCAAAAGAGTAGGAGCCGGAATGCTGTGTTTCATGTCCAGGCAGGCACATTTAAGAGCCAGCGAATCACCTGTCTTTCTTTTCATTGTATCACTTTGACCAGCAACGTCCCAATGGTGGAGCCCCTGGCATCTGTGTCTCCTGGAGTGGCCAATGTGAGCTGAGCTCTTGTTGACCACAGTGGACACAGAACCTGTGTTTTACGCTACTGATAACTTAGGGCTGCTTGTTTCTACTGCACAAACCAATCTATCCCAAGTATCTTGTTTTGTAGAAGAGGAAACTGAGGCACAGGGCAGTTGAAGTAACTCCATCCAAAGTCACACAACTAGGAGCCGGGGTTCAAACTCCATCGTCTATGAGTCCTTTACTGTCTAGAATGTCTAGAACCCTAGAATGTCTCAGATTGCCATTTTTTTCCCCCTAAAACTTGATTCTTCAGCTTTCCCTTTGGGAGAGACTTTTACTTCCCCTTCCCCCACCCCAGACATTTGGCAACGTCTGGAGACATTTTTGGCTGTCACCGCCTGGGGGGCGGGGGAAAGGGATTTGTGTTCCTGGCATCTGGTGGGGTAGAAGCCAGGCCTGCTGTTAAACAGCATTTGCACACGACAGTTGTTCCCCCCCAGCCCCCCCGCCGCGCCCATCCCCCGCCCCAACCCCCAAGCAAAGAGCTATCCAGCCCCAGATGTCAACAGCACAGCTGGATCCAAGCCCTGGTTTTCCTCTCGAAATCCCTCCGTTGTGGAAGTTAACTACAGTTGGCTTTCACTTGCAGCCAGAGACTTGGTTGGGTTGTCATGAGTTAGTTAATTAATTGATGGAAAACAGTGGGGTGTCAGTGCTGGGGCTGGTCTTACGTGACATTTGCCTAACTGATCCGGAGGAGTGAGGGGTGTGAGCCCCACATTCCCTGGTGACGCTTCGTGGTGCCAGGTAGTGAAATGCCAGGCCACGGGTGACAAGCTGCAGGAAGATCGCACCAGGCTGTGTGAGTGGGCCGAGAAATTGCCAAGGATGAGCTTTAGTGTGGGCAAGTGCAAGGTGCCGCGTTTGGCAAAAAATAATCCGAGCTATACTTAGAGGTTGGAAAGGGATGGAACAGGAGAGAAGAAAACAGATGCAAATGGAAGAGACTTCGGGAAGTGATTCCCAAGCCTGATTCTCAGACTCACCTGAGCTACCGACAGCAATACCAATGCTCGGGCCCTTGTCTCAGGATGTACTTGATCCGAGGTCTGGCCCGTACCACTCGGGCCTGCTTTCTGTCTTCCATGGGCATACAGACCCGGATTCCCCAGATTTTCTGGTTTCTAAAAGAAGCCAAAGATGCTGCTGGCTTTTTGGTGTAAGTTCCTACTTTCCCCCATCAAGCCTATAGAAAAAAAAAATGCCAAGAATGGCATCAAGGGCTTCTATAACCTATACCCAGATTCACCAGTTGCTACCATTTATCCCATCTGCTTTATCATTGTAAGTGCCCAGTTTTGTTTTGTTTTTCCAAAACATCCTGTGGATCAAGCTACACAAGAATTTGAATGGACTTTAGTCCTGAAACTATCAGTTTAAGGATCTGTAGATCAAGCTCCCTACCATACCCATTCAGTAAGGATCTCTGCACTGGGGTCTGGACATTTGTATTTTTAAAAATTTCCTCCAGGTGAAGCTAATGCGCAACTAGGGCTGAGAACCACTGGTCCTGGTCCCTCTGGGTGAGTCCATCATCCCCCTTATCGATGACGGGCTTAGGCAGACATGTGACCCCATCTGTGTGAGCTGCTGAATGAACTAACCTTGGGGCCCCTTTATCTGGGGATTTATTTTTACAGGGGATACATGTTTCTTAGGTTGTATGGTAGAGAGGACTAATCACCTGCCAAAGATTCATGCATACCTTATATTATATGAAGTTATTACTTGGAAGGGTGGAGGCCACGGTGCAGGTGGGTCCAAGATGGGCCACTTTGGAATGAAGACTATTTTGAATTAAAAAACAATCCAAAGGGGCACCTGGGTGGCTCAGTGGGTTAAGCCTCTGCCTTTAGATCAGGTCATGATTCCAGGGTTCTGGGATCAAGCCCCACATCAGGCTGTCTGCTTGGTGGGGAGCCTGCTTTCTCCTCTCTCTCTCTGCCTGCCTCTCTGCCTATTTGTAATCTCTGTCTGTCAAATAAATAAAATAAGATCTTAAAAAAAAAAAAAAGCAATCGGAACCCAGAAGATTCAGGAAAAGCTCTGTACCTCCCCCACAACTGCCTAAAAAGAATTTAGGCGGAGAAACTGCTCCAGGAAGAGAGCTATCACCATAGATAAGCACATTATGATGGAAACTAGGTATGGACCTAGCGAGATCTCTTCAATCAACATCCTCTATGGCCCACTGATCCTGGGCCGGAACATTTGTGATCCGGAAACATTTGTTTATTAAACACATACTCATTTTCATAACCCTTGCCCCCTTCTCCTTACTTCAGAATGATATGTATATTTTATTTTGCCTGTCTTTGGAATTTCCATGTCTGTGTGGATTCCCCACTCATACTCTATTAAATTTGATTTTCTCCTGTTAATCTGTCCTATGTCAGTTTGATTCCTTAGTCTGGGTAGAAGGACCTCGAAGGGGACAGGACATTTCTGAACCCCAACACAAGAAACTCTCCAACCATGGATGAGATTTTTAGCTGTCCCTTCCCTGGAATCCAGATGGAAGCATGTGAGTCGTTCTCACTAATGGAATGTGACAGGAAGTGGGTCACTTCTGAATCAGGGTGATTGAGTTTAGATGAATGATCCTTCATGTCCTTACCCCACCCCTCACTCCATCTGCCCAGGTGGATAACATCAGGACAGCCTGGAGCCACAGGGTGGCTTAACCATAAGACAGAAGCAATTTGGTTTCCTGAGTTAGAGCCTGGAGCTGAGCCATCCAAGAGAGCTGCTCGGCTAGGAAACCCACATTGGACTTTGTGTGAGCAAGAGAGTAAGGTTCTGAGACATTGGGGTTTGTTTCTATGACTAGTCTTGCCTATCTAAGGAATACAAACTATTTGAACTAAAATTGGGTGTTACTTGCACCTCAAAGATGATGATGATGATGATTTTAAGTAAGCTCTACACCTAATGTGGGGCTTGAACTTATGACTCCAAGATCAAGAATTGCATGTTCCACCAACTGAGTCAGCCAGGTGCCTCTCAGTGATTCCTATTTACAGCATCAGAGAAAGACCCATGAAATCCAGACCACCATCTCAAAACTGGTTCTTGTGTGTCTCCGTTTGTTTCTGTTTCCAAAGAAGCAATCAGCATTCCGCAGTTTTAATCTACCATCCAGGAGTTTCTTGCTTTCAGCCTGGTGACTTGGCCTCATCATTGCCTTAGGGTGGCTTTGATTCTACACTGATGATTCATTAGCCCCGAGACGCTGTCACCTGGTTTCTGATCCCTGGTTCTTACTCTGTCTTGGCACTTTCCTAACCAAACTGGCTCTGAGGTTCTGATTTCCCTTGTATAAACATCCTGACTAAATGCCATTCTGCTCCAGCTGTCCTGCTGTCCTAAGAAGGACTTTCAGCCATCTCCAGATGGCTGGCTGTTGTCCAGTTCTGGAAGCTTCCAGAGGCACAGGTTCTAGTCTGTGCTCGTTTGGTTATTAGGAACAGATACACACTTGGGCTTGCTCAAGGAAAAGGGGAGATTGCTGGAGAGATGCAGAAAAAAGTGTCCCAGAGGAAATGGGACAGGAAGTTCTCAGAAACCAAAGAAACCATGTTCTCCTTGTGATATGATGGCTTTTCTTTAAACATTAAAAAAAAAAAAAGATTTTATTTATTCATTTGACACAGAGAGGGACAGCAAGAGAGGGAACACAAGCAGGGGAAGTGGGAGGGGGAGAAGCAGGCTTCCCACGAAGCAGGGAGCCCGATGTAGGGCTCGATCCCAGATCTCTGGGACCATGACCCGAGCTGAGGCAGATTTTTAACAACTGAGCCATCCAGGCACCACTCTTTTAAACAGTTCTTTTTTTTTTTTTTTTTAAGATTTTATTTATTTATTTGACAGAGAGAGACACAGCAAGAGAGGGAACACAAGCAGGGGGAGTGGGAGAGGGAGAAGCAGGCTTCCCGGCGGGCAGGGAGCCTGATGTGGGGCTCGATCCCAAGACCCTGGGATCATGACCTGAGCCGAAGGCAGATGCTTAACCCACTGAGCCACCCAGGCACCCCTTTTAAACAGTTCTTAATGCATTCACATCCTTTGCTTGCTTCCTTCACTTGACAATGAGGACAACAATGGAGAACGAGACAGTCAGGTATGCGCCTCTCGTGAAACTTACCTTCTAGTCAGTAAACAAATATACACCAAATATTAAAGACTTTTGAACTATCAAGGAAATAAGTATGGACTATACCAAAGAAAAATAGCTGTTCTCCTGTTGAGAACTGATGAAGGAAGAGGTTACTTGTCAGCTTAGACCTGAGAGGTGAAAAAGGGCCAGCCATTTAAAAAGCTAGAAGAGATTTCAAGCAATGAGAACAGCAGGTGCAAAGGCCCTGAGGCAGAAATATGTTTGGCTGGATCTAGGAACTGAAAAGAAAGGACACATGACTGTAGGGTAGGCAGCAAGGTGAAAAGTAAAGAATAAAGTTGGACAGATTAGCATGGTCTCAATAATGCAAGACCCTGGAGACCACGGCAAAAGTTTGGATTTTATTTATATACAGTGGGAAGCCTTTACAGGGTTGTCCTCTTTTTACTTGCATTCAGGCCATTGTTGCTGCCCTGGTCCCAAGGCTTCCTTATACCTTTTCTGTTCTGCTCCCTCTGGCCTACTAGCAGCTGCTTTCTGTGTCTCTCAGTTAGAATTCCCAGCAGAGATCATCTGATTGGCTCAGTTTACCTTTTAAAGTCAAGTTGCAAAGCCCAGGCCACTGGGCACCCTATGAATAGATTGGCTAGCTGCATGGGGCACCTGGGTGACTCACCCAACTCTTAGTTTCTGCTCAGGTCAGGATTTCAGGGTCGTGAGATTGAGCCCCTGCATCGGACTCCACACTCAGTGGAGAACACAAGCAGGTGTCTGCTTGAGATTCTCTCTCCTCTGCCCCTCCCCTCCTCTAAAGTAAATAAATACATCTTTAGGGGGAAAAAAAAAAAAAAAGATTGGCTAACCACAAATCAGGTGTAGTCTGTGATCTGGCCAGCTGTGCTCCAGGGCAAGTTCATGTCCAATTCATGGTCATGTCCACATATTAGAGACTGGGGACAAAGTAGGCAATGATATAAGCTCTTAGAGAAGTATTTCTAAAGGTAAGATTTAGGAAGCTAGTATTTTACTGGACACCCAACATTAGCCTTCTGAAAGGACATATTAGATTGCATCTCGTGTACTTAGGGTTCAAGTTCAAAATCCCTAACATGCTTGCAATCTACAACCTCTAGGTCCAGCTTTCCCTTAAGATTCACCTGGTATTACTTTCCCTCTCACTCTGAGCTCCAGATTTTCTGGCTTTTGCTGGGGCGGGAGGCGGGGGTGGTCTCTGCAGCCTCAGGGCCTTTGCATACACTACTCTTGTCCCCTGCACGTGGCCTTCTTTTTACTTGGCTAACTCTAACTCTTCCTTTAGGTCTGATTGTAAATGCTGCTGCCTCTTCCTTGAGCCTCCATCAGAATTAGAGCCCCCTGTTTATATTCCTTGGTAAACAGAGCTGTACCTGGGGAAGAAGATGAGGATCTCAGTAATGGGGGCAAGACATTTGAGAAGTGTGACCAGCACAACTTAGGGAGTGGCTCTTTTGTATGCTTTGGAGCAGGGCAGAGAGGGAGCTGAGTACCTGCTTTGCTGTCTCTTGGCAAGTTTCAACATCTATCTAGGGGGTTTAACAATAAAACCTCAAAGGTGAGGATTAAATGACACAAAATAAGTGAAGTTAAGAGCATGCAGGGTGGGGGCCCAGTGACCATGCATACTCTTCACAGGGATTTGAATGACAAGGGTTGGCTGGGATCCTGGCTGCAAACTGTAAGTGGTAATAATATTTATTTGGTGCCATCCAGCTAGGTCTAGCTGAGCAGTCTTCAAGCAAAAGCTCTCTGAGGCCACACATGCCCAAGCATTGCAGGGAGCAGACCTAGATGGTGTGGGATGTGGGAGGGGTAGGCAGGGGGTCCTTCCAGCAGTCAGGTGCCTACTTCTCTCCTCCTGCTATCTGGCCTGAAGTCCCTGGGACCTTTCTCTCCATCCCCATCAGCTTCCCCAGATGCCCCGTTTTTTTCTGTTTGTTTATTTGTTTTTGGTTTTAAGATTTTATTTACTTATTTGACAGACAGAGCATGCAAGCACAAGCAGGGGGAGCAGCAGGCAGAGGGAGAGGGAAAAGCAGGCTCCCCACTGAGCAGGGAGCCCAAGGTGGGGCTCAATCCCAGGACCTGAGCCAAAGGCAGACACTTAACCGACTGAGCCACCCAGGCGCCCCCAGATGCCCTGTTTTTGATAAAGTCCTGGTTCCCAGGTCTGTAGGTTGCCATTTGTTCCATTTCACAGGATTCATCACCTACGTGCTCCATCTCTCAGATCCTTCCCTCTCCAAGGGAGCCCCAGAGCCTCCGTTCCCAAAGGGAGGGGATGAGACAATGGGACCTGATCCCACAGTGAGAAAGCCACCCCCTTTCCCAGTGCTCCTTGGAGGCTTCTGATTAGCCGAGGGAAGCATTTTCTCTGGTATGAGAATATGTTGAAGATCTTCCTAACACTCTGGTTATATCCTTTTTGGAAAGATCAGGCAGCAGCTAGAAGACGGCATGATTGTTTTGTTTTTATTGTATTTATTTCCCCGGTTGCTACTTACTTACAGCACGCGAGTCCCCCTTTCCTTTCCAGGGAGTGACAGAATGTTCACTACCAGATACATTTATTGAAGTAAAAATCAAGTTAGTTTAAAGAAAAACGAGGAACTTCTCAGGGGTTGGCGTAGTACCCCGATGACAGGTCTGGAAAATGCTGGAAGATGTAGATGTCACTCAAGTTCGGGAGCCAAGGGGGGCTTCCATTACAGTTCTGCTCGTTAGCACCTAAGACACTTTCTTTGCTCCCCTTTCCACACTTGCCAAAATGCAGAGAGTAATTCCTACTACACACAGGGCTTTTTTTAAGGATTCAAGGAGATCATTTGATGTATGTGAGTGTGATTTGCATGCAATGACTCTTAAGCGTTAAAAGAAACCAGTGGGCAGGAGTCTGTGCTGGGCAAAGTGACCTCATGGGTGCAGGCAGGTGCCTTGCTCCCTGGGGCTCCCGGCCCCTAGTGGGGGTGAAGTCTGGGCGGGTCAAGTAACCTCTCTTCCTTGGCAACTAGACTGGGGACTGTCACTGGGAGGGTGGTGTGTACGGTAGTAGAACTCAGCCCCACACCTGGCAGCACGCGGTGAGCCTGAGCTCTTGGGACCCTGCCCGTGCCCTCTGCAGGAACCGGAGCCCTAGGTGGGACAGCTAGTCGGGCAGTGGAAAGTGGTGGGGCATGGGCCAAAAACGCACTCCAGGAAGTCAGTGTTGGCAGCAGCAGAAGCCCCGCTCCCACCTCCACCTCCCCATATAGAACTGTTCCCATTTGGCTTCTGTCTTCTTGCAATAATGCTTGCTGTGGACTGTGTATCCCACCCCCTGAATTCATACATGGAAGCCCTGACCCTCATTGTGATGGTATTTGCAGATGGGGCCTTTGGGAGGTAATGAGGGGTCCATGAGGCCATGAGGTAATGAGAGGTCCATGAGGCCCCTGTGCTGAGTGGTTTCCTAAGAAGGAGAGACAGAGACACATCAAGATCAAGATCAAGATCAAGAGCGCCTTGCTCCACTGGCCGTGTGAGAAGGCGGCCCTCTGCAAACCAGGAGGAGAACCCTCCCTGGAGAGGCTGCTTTTAAGCAAGTGGCTTGAGCCATGGAAAGTCCAACCAGGCAAAAGGGCCCACAGCGACCAGCGGGCTGAACGCAAACAGGCTCATTAAGCCACAGGCCCTCACCAACCATCGGACGACTTACAACCAACCTAAGCTTTTCAAGGAAGGAAAAATTCCATCTGCCCCCATACTCCTTCACTCTGCCCTATAACTATGGCCCCTCACCACAACCGCGTGGCAGGCAGTCTCTCTGTCACCCTGCCCGCTGCTCCCTTGCAGTGTATTTGATAACCTTTTATCTCTTTTGTTCCACCTTGGGGAGAATTCTTCCCCGGACAGCACCCCCAGACCCCAGCCAGTCTGGACCCTCACCCACACTCACCAAGAACCAAATCTGCGGGCGCCCCCCCCCGAGCTTGGACTTCCCAGCCTCCAGGACGGCATCAGGCCCCCTGTCTGTGGTGTTTTTGGTTACAGCAGCCCAAGCGGACTCCGAGAACGCTCACGCTGCCGAGAACGCATGCAAACACTAAAACTGCATATATCAATTCTTCACCATGTGCTACTCATTTCACACGGGGCACTCGATGGGAGCCCCACAGCTGTGTGGAGGAGGGCGTTATACCGTGTTCCAGTTTACAGGTGAGAGGACCGTGGCCTGAAGGCGAGGTGGACTCGTCCCAGCTCCTAGAACTCCTGGGAGCCAGGGCCAGATTTTTCTGGAACACATGCTTGCCGCCAGCTGGCCTCCAGGGACTCAGGTGAGGGACAGGCCCACTCTGACACTGGCGGGGGCACCTTGCTGGTCTCAAGGGGGGACAGGGTGGCGGGGAATCTTCCCGGCGGTTAGATGAGCAAAGCTCCGCTTCCAACATAGAGGTGAGCCAGTCCCATGGGTAGGCAGCAAGTTTGCGCAGGACGTGGCCGGAAGAAACAGGACGCCCCCAGCTTGGTTGGTTACAACAAGGCAAAACCTTTAATAACATGGGTGCTTATTACATTAGCTGCTTTGGGGGCTCTGACATCTTGATTTCTGGTCATGTTTTTCTAACACGTAAAGGTGAATGCCTCCCTCGGGGCCACCTGAGCGGCTGGTGTCCCGAGGATTTGTGTGAGTGGGCAGTGGGGACAGTTGCACGCGCCTGGGGACTCGGGGACCCACCCCCTCCTCCCCCAGCCACCACCAGTGACTTTGAGTAAAGTCCTCTTCCAAGGAGGGAAGAATGTGCAGGTCCTTCCAGTAAAGAAGGAAGAGAGGAAAACATCTGGCACAGATACACAGAGAGAGAAATGACATCATGGGATGGGCTTGAAAAGTTGGGGAAGATGGGAGGCGCTGGGAGGGTGGGGGAAGTGGGTTGGGACCCAGAGGGCCAGGGGCCGTGTGTGGGAGAGGGCTGAGTCCATTTGGTTTCATTCTTTGTAAAAAGTAATACCATCACGAGGACCATGCCATGCAACCTCAAAGCTGCCTCTGTACGTTGCCCCCAGGCTGTGCGGGGGGGGGGGGGGGGGGGGGGGGGGGGTGCTGGAGGCCAGAGGGCAGAGGTCAAGTTCAGACGGGCGTGGTGCGCCTGTTGGCCGGATTGTTATGCAGTGACTCTTTGAACTCTTTGGGCGTGGAGTTGTGGAACTGTAGAAAAGCGTGGTCCCGGTCGGAATTGAGGAGGGTCCCCATGGTGATCTTTGAGGGGTCCCGGGAGAGCGTGAACATGGAGATGTCAGTGGAAGGGATGGTGTGGAAGCCTTTGCTGATGGGGGACAGGTCTCGGGATCTGGGCTCCGTGGAGCGGGAACTTGACCGCCTCCGGAATCTATACCTGTAGGGTGGAAGGCGGGCAAAGGTAGATTTCTTCAGGAGCTCCGAGTGGGATTTGGCACGTAACTGCTGATGTTTTTCAATATAGATGTGCACAGCCACGACTCCCACAATTTCTGCGATGATGAAAGAAAAGGCCCCGAAATAAAAGGACCAGCCGTAGGAGTAGCTCTTTTTGGAGTCACGCTGCCCGGGGTCTCCAGCATTGGCTGATATATACACTATGATACCGATGATATTGCTCAACCCTAGGAGAGGGAAGAGAAAAAGACATCTTTTGTACACTCCGGAGGTGACTGTCGTTTGAGCCTTGGAGAATTTGCAGAAAATGTGGAGGGAACAGGGAGACAAGGAGAATGGGTTTAGGGCTGGGAAATGCAAACCCTGGGCCTTTCTTGCACGGTGTGTCCCTTGGGAAACGAGGGATGCTGCTGCTCGGTCCCAGGTGGTATGCGTTTAGCTACAGAATATCCCCTATTCCCATAGCAAGTGTGGGCGGGCTCCGGATGCTCGTGTTTTCCCTTACAAGCCATTCATTCCATCAAAACCTGATCTTTGCGGGGCACCTCGGTGGCTCAGGTGTCAAGCTCCTGACTTCAGCTGAGGTCATGATCCCAGGCTCCTGGGATTGAGCCCGCATGGGGCTCTCTGCTCAGCGGGAAGCCTGCTTCTTCCTCTCCCACTCCCCGGGCTTATGTTCCCTCTCCCACTGTCTCTCTGTCAAATAAATAAGTAAAATCTTAAAGAACAAAAAACAAAAAACCCTCTTTGGCACTAAATCATGAGGATGCTAAAAGGAGGGAGCTACAGATCCCTGCCCCTGAGTTCCTCCATGTTAGTAGGAGAGACGGACACATAAAGGTAATTAGAGCAAAATACAGGAAGGGCTTGGCCAGAGACACGTATAAAACAGTTCAGAAGCAAAGGGAGGTGGACCAGGTAAGCCCCTGGGGTTTGAAGACAAGGGGACCTTGCATAGGGTTGCGCAGGGTGAGAAAAGGGGATGGAGAATGGCCTGCTAGGGTTTTCACTGGGCTGACGAGGAGGTTGGTGGCATCTTGAGCTAAAGTAAGAGGCAGCAGAGAGAACAGGTTTTGAGAAGACGGGACATGTGAACATGTTGGTCGGACGTGCTTAAGGAGAGTCCAAATGCAGCTGTCCGGTGGACGTAGATGGGTCTGCCCCTGCCGTGTGGGGAGCTAGTGAACCCAAGGGGCAGGGAGAGTAGCTTCCTAAGTCTTTTCATCTGCACAGGATAAGATAGTGCTTTAGATTAGCTGTCGTTTGAGCATCGGGAATTGGGGACCATGCAGCTGCTGTCCCCAGCAGGCAAGGTGTGCCGACGGCGTCCCCAGGTGCCAATGGAGAGGTGCTGAAAATGTTCACCTGGAGGTAAACTGATTCTCTAGAGAGTGGTAAGAAACCAATAGAGCCTGAGGGCCCAGGGGTGTGATTATCTCCGACCACCTCTGTCACATTATTTTTAAAAAAGATTTTATTTATTTATTTAGAGAGTGCCAATGAGTGGGGGAGGGGAGCAGATGGAGAGAGAGAGAGTCTCAGGCAGACTCCTCGCTGAGCACCGAGTCTGACGTGGGGCTCGATCTCACGTCCCTGCGATCATGACCTGAGCCCCGAAACCAAGAGTTGGACACCCCACCTTTCTCACATTATTGTTCCAAAGGTGGAATTTCACTTTTTGTCCCTTTGCTTCAAGGGCCTCATCTAGGCCTTGATGCCAACAATGACTCAGGGAGGTTGGTGTATCAGCTGGTACCTCCTTGTCTCCAAATTTAGGTGATGCTAAATGGGGACTGGCCCTTGTTACAGTTCCTAGCACCAGCTGGTAAATAACCATATCCAGTGGCCGTCTGTGCTCCATCTCTGGTCCTTACGGCCCCAGACTCTTCCTGGGGGGACCCCATGATCTCCCTACAGTCCAGCAAATAGAGGGTTAAAGTTGGGCCATTCTGACTCACTGGGGCACATGTATTAAGGGGGAGTTCGTATTTAACTATGATCTCTAGCCTGCTCCATCTAGGACTTGCTTCTAGAAGGTGGTGGGGGCGGGGTGGGGTGGTCTGCTTCTGCCCTGTCTCCTCTTGGCATTACCCTGTGCAGGCATCCAGCAGGTCGGCTGTGAGTTCTAATCACTGAGCTATTTCTAAATACGGGGGTTGACACAGACAGCCGTATGTCAGGCTGCAAGAAACCACAGGATGGAAAACCACTCCTCTGTCTGGAGTGTCAACTCGGCTTTAAGATTAGTAGGGAAGACACATTCTTTTATATTAAAATGAACATGGATATAATAAGGAGGAGAGAGCCAAATTCACATGAATTTTTAACTGTAAATGGGAGACAGACTTCAAAGACATTTCAGCTCACTGAAGGCTGCTTCTAGCGAGGCGAAGGGGTTGCCATTTACTTATAGGAGGCTTCCCATGCGCGAGGCACTGGGCAAAGTCTTAATATGCACCATTTCAAGTATTGCAACAGACCTGCTATAAAAAAATTAACCCTCTTTTAAAGTTTACTTATTTGTTAGTGATCTTTGCATCCAACGTGGAATTCGAACTCATCAAGAGTCGCATGCTCTTCCATCTGAGCTAGCCAGGCACCCCTGACCCTCTTTCCTAGATGGGGAAACTGAGCCCAGAGAAGGTACATCACTTCCCACATTGACAGTGCTAGGAAATGGTAGAGGTGGGAATTGAACCCAGCACTGTCTCTTGGCCATGGTGGATTTAGACTTCAGGAACAAATTTTAGGAAGGACGAGAGGTGGGTGGGCAATCCCTCAAACTCCCAGCTCCTTGAGGGCAGATCTACCTTGGTCTCATTCATTGTGATGGTCTCATGTCCTCGCTGAGAGTCTGACTGGAGCGAGTGTGCAGTGCGGATGTACAAAACGAGAAAGTGAATGGTGTTGGCGTTAGAATTCAACAGCGCAACGTCTCGTGCCTCAGGTACTACATAGTAAGCGGTAAGATTGTGTTAGGTGCTGTTCTGGGCAGTTTACGGATACCAGCTCATGTCAGCCTCTTAACAGCTTCAAGAGGTCGCTTTTCAGATAGGGAAACGAAGTCACAGAGACGTTAAGAGACTTGTGCAAGGTTACACAGCTGGGAGGTAGCAGAGCCAAGATTGGCAGCACACAGCCTGACTTCAGAGCCCTCACTCTTCAGCATTATGCATGGTGCCTGCCCGGTACTAGGTGTTCAATAAAAGTTCTCAATTGCTTGCCCCAAGCCACAAATCCTTAGAATAGCCGAGCAAGAAAGAGCCTTAAAAAGTGTGGGCTCTTCTGAAACTTCCATTTTATAGGTGGAAAAGCTGAGGCTTTTCAGGTTCCTCGGGGAGATGGGGGGGTATCCAGGAATAGTTCCCAAGCTTCTTGCCTCCCCTCAGGGCTTTCACCACTGCCCTGCCTGTTTCACCGTTCCCCTGTGCCCCGTCCACCTGCCATCTCTCACAGTACCCCTCGTGAGAAAAAAATGTTGCTGGTGACACACTCTTTCCTGACAATCCCCTTGGGGGACAAAATAATGATCTTCTGTATGGGAAACCCAAATGTCAGCACAATCCATTTCCCTCCAGGTGGGTCAGAGCCCAGGGGTTCTGGATGGGCTACCAGTGACTAGAAAGTGTTTCAGAACCACACAAAGCCCTGGGTTTGCCAGTCGTTACCATCAGTCTGCACACAGCGTGGTCAGGGGCCACGGCCACCTTTGGGCTGACCACACCCCCATGGCAAGATGGCGGCTCCCTCCCCGGTCTGATGCTGGAGTTGGTGTCCGGAGACTCGGATCTGGATGCAGTCCAGCTTCCTCATTTCCCAGAAGGGGACACAGTGGGGGAAGAAATGGGAGCAAGGTCTTAGAGAGGAGCAGGATGCTGGGCCTCAGACTTTGGAACCATATTCTTGCTGCTTTTCTAGGACTAGAAAATGATATCGAGGTGCCCCAGCTGGCTCAGTTGGAAGACCACGAAACTCTTGATCTTGGGGTTGTGAGTTCAAGCCCCATGCTGGTTGTAGAGATTACTAAAAAAATAAATAAGTAAACTAAAAAAATAAAAATAAAAATATTGTGCTTCTTATGCTCAGCCTCCTTCCAACAACACCATGAAGTAGATACTATTATTAGTTAGGGAGAGGATGTAAATCCAGGGGGAAGAGAACATGGGGTGGGTGAAGGAGGGAGGAGAGAGAAGGCAGTGCAGGGGACCCCTTCCTGAACTGAGACTGTCTCTCATCCCTCTTGCCACCTTCTGGTCAGGGCAGCTACTAATTATGAAGTTTTCCTGGAGAGCATCTGGGGCTGCTGGCTTTCTACCTTGCTCCCAGAGACGCCTTGAACAATATGAGAATCGGAGCCCTTGGAACGCTGACATGTCCCAAGCAGCCAGAGCCATATGTGAGTATGTCCCAGCGAACAGAAAGTTGGACCCTGTTAAAATAAGCTGAGCCAAGCTGAGCCAGTCACATTACATACACATGCCCTCTATGTGTGAACATAGTTGACTCTTGAACAATACGGAGTTAGGGGTGCTGACCACCCCCCCTCCCCCACAGTCAGAAATCTGTGTTTAACTTTTGACTTTCCAAAAACGTAACTGCTCATTGCCTACTGTTGACTGGAAGCCTTACCAAACACAGTCCGCTAACACATACTTTGTATGTCCCATGTCTTCTATACAGTGAACATGTCATTAAGGAAATCCTAAGGAAGGGAAAATACATTTATGCTACCGTACGGCTCTGTCGAAAAATCTGGATATCAGTGGACCCCCACGGTTCAAACCGAGTCTTTCCAGGGTCACACACGCGCTCTTACTAACCAGCCTCTCTCTCCCTCTGCTGACCCTGCTCCCCTATCTCCTCTTGCCTTTCCGTCATGCCCCTGCTAGCGTGTCAGCACCTTTGGTTCTCATGAAAGTCTCTGGCTCCTCATGCTTAACACAAGTCAAGTATTTTTCTCTCCCTTTCCTTGCACGGAACCCCGAATAGCCCTGCTTTGTCCTCGTGGGCCCGGCGTGGGCTGGGTGTCTGGGAGGATGTCCGGGCTGGGGCCAGCTGCTCACCTGCGGAGACGAAAAAGATGCCCGCGCTGAGGATGACATTGTGTCTGCTTCGGTGGAACTCGCTGGCTGCCACGCAGAGCCCGCCAAAGAACAGCAGTGTGACACTGAGGATAGGGAAGATGCTGGAGGCCCTCACAGCCCCTGCGGAGAGAAGGGGGGACGGTTCCAACTGCGTCCCTGCCGGCCCCAGGCTCCACCCACCCTGGGGCACGCGGTGCCCAGGGGGAAAAGAGCACACGAGCAGGACAGGACTTGCTTCCAACATGGGTGTAAGACTAGCACGGTTGCTCAGGGCCCTGTGCTTGCTGGTAAGGCTCTGCAGTCACCGTCCTGAAGTTCTTAATCATTTTATCTTTGAATGGGGTGTGTGTGTTTGAGTAGGCTTCATACTCAGCATGGAGCCCAACGTGGAGCTTGAACTCATGACCCTGAGATTAAGACCTGAGCAGAGATCAAGAGTTGGACGGTCGACCACGCAGGAGCCCCTCACGTTATGTTTTAGAAGTGAAGTCTGATGTGGAAACGGGGCGTGCGGTAGGGGACTTGGAGCCTTGACTCACAGGGGATCCCACCACCCATCAGCCCTCTACTTCCCCTTTCCCACGGAGACGGGACCTTAGCTGCCCCTTCTCCTGCCCCAACCAGGGATCACTGCTAGCTTTCATTCCTGGTGGGGGCTGGGCATGGGCAAAGGAAGAACCAGGGTTAGGTGTAAGCCCCAGGCACGCAAAGCTACGCATTCCCCTGTTGAGTGTCTCTGTGCCCCCCACCCTGGGGGTAGTTTGACATGAAATAGCAAATAAAGGACACCGTGACCCATCAAGAGAGAGAGAACAGAAGAAAAGAAAAAGCATTTTTGCCTGTGTTTTGAATGAGGAACCTGGGGTTTTCATTTACACTGGACCCTGCCAATTATGGTGCCAGCGCCACATCCAAAGATTCCCATCAGATCACATGCTGTTCAACAAAATGCGGAATCCTTCCCGGCACACACCTACCTCTGCCTAGCACTGGCTCTGGGAATCCTCACTTAATACCCACTCAGTCACCAAAGGAACAAATGAGTTCATTTATTCATTCAACGATGTCACTGTGCGCCTATTAAATGCACTTGTGCTGTGCTGGGTCCTGGGGTCCCTAAGGTTCTGAGGGAGGGATTCTATGGGAGGGGGGGCCTCAGTATGCCCCCAACCAGTATAAAGGTGGGGGTCCCAGTATTCACCCAACCGGTATAAGGGTATTTCCTTCTATGCCCAGACCAGAATATACCAGTTGAACAAATTCCGTGTTCGTTAGTGTGCAAAAGAACAGGGATCCCTAGCCTCGTGGGATCCCAAGTCAGTTGAGTTGACGGGTAGGAACAACTGCCTAATTTGCAGGACCCTGTGCAAAATGAAAAGGCAAGGCCTCCTGTTCCAAAATCATGAAAAATGTCAAGATAGTAACAGGAGAGTGCTGAACACTGTGGGGCTCTTGGAAGGGCGAGTTCTTGGGGCCACAAGGGCCATGGAAGCCAGACGTGAGCTGGCTGGGGCCAGGGTGGTAGGCTGGAGGTGGTGAGAAGCTGTGGGACTGAGGATATATTTCTAAGGTAGAGCCACCAGTGGCAGTGGGCAGTGGGAGACAGAGCAGCTGAGGACCATGCCTATGTCTGGTGCTCGGCTCCTGAGCCCCTGGTGCCACCCAGAATGCCACGGGGCACGAGCAGGTGCAGCAGGGGGGATGGCGCAGCAGGAAGGGTCACAAGGTCATTTTTGGCCTTGGGGATTTCAAAGCTGAAAGTTCAAGGCTTTCAAGCCCTGTATTTGTGGCAACCCACCTCCCGTTGTTTCTGTTCCCCACTGCACAGAGGGGCTTACGTGCCAACCGTCAGGCGGTTTTTACAATGTGATGACTGGTGTTTTATTCGGTCTCATGGAAAAAGTTTTCTGGAAGTTTGCTAGCTGATTTAGCCAAGAGGGTGGCCTGGGAGGGGTGATGGAGAAATGGGGGGAGAGTCTGAGGGCACACAGGGTTGATGTTCTCTTAATGAGAAGAAAATGGAAAGTTCCTGCTTTTGCTTAAAGACAGCTACCCCAAATCACCCAGTGTTGGGATCTGGACAGACCCGGGGCCTGATAACAGCGTCCCTCCCATTCTTTTGCTTCCATGGTCAAGTTTTGGGAAAGGCTGGACCCCCTGCTTCCTTTAGTCCCCAGGTCAGGGGGTAACCCCGGGGAGGGGGCTCTGGGGTCCTAAGTGGGCACACGAGCTCGACTGTGGGTATAGCTTCTTTATAACTTCTCGGTATTTATACTTATGACCTATGGGTTTCCATTTGGACCCTCAGTCCAGGGTCCTACAAATAGGGGTTGATCTGCCTCAGTGATTTCAAACAAACTTGAACGTGAACAAACCTTTAAAGTGTTCATTTGCATTGTGTATTGACAGGAATTGCTTGAATCTTCCATGGGATCAGTTTAATCGATTAAAAGAGTAGTTTCAAAATTTTTTTTTGGTAAATATGATTATGTCCAAAGGAATTAATTATGGACGTTTGACGCTATTGAACTGCATTGGTTATTAAAGCACAGATTTGAAATGGATGGCTGTGAGATTTGTGACTGTGGCTGAAGTAGCCCTGTGGCAACCAACTGGTGGCCAGATCCCACTGTTTAGCTCACAGATGAGATACGTGGTTGCAGCTGTCTGCCTCAGGACATTTGCTTCTGCCATTTTCTCCGAGTCAGGGTTATCTACTCTACTTTCATTTAAACCCGTGGGCACATGGTGGGTTCAGTATATGTGCTGCCGAAGTGAGCACCACATGGTGGGTTCAAAACAAAAAGGTTTTACTGTCTTTCCCCCTTCCTCCCTGCCTTCCTTCCCTTACCGTTTCTCTACCCCCAACTACCTGGGGGTATGTTGTGGTCTTAAGGGTGGGGAGGGCCGTTTGTTGCAGTGTAATTCTACCATGGGCATCGGAGCAGGACCTAGCCAAGTCAGGGCTATATTATGGGGAGTCTCTTGTCCGTAGGTCTTGTGGGCTAGTGAGCCTTATGCTCTATGGTGAAGCTGTAACCTGTCCCAACAGCACTCAAGAACGAGGAAACAGCAGAAAAATCATGAGTCCCAGTCCCACGACGGGGCGGTCAAAGCAGGAATGGAGTGGAGAGGTCTGGAGACACATTGGAGGAGTCTGGAGAGCCCCGCGGGAACGTGCCCTGGCTCTGCGTGCTGGGGTCAGGGATTCCAAAATTCCTCACAGGACATCTGTGAGCTCATAGAGGCTTCTCGTAGAGGCTTCCCCTGAACCTTAGCCTGGTTCTGTGGCTAATGGTGAAGCAGGGGTGGACTGTGAGAGGGGCAAGGACCTCACGTTTCCCGAGGGGAGCAAAGTATTTTGTTGGAAAAGCAATCCACCTCAGGGAAGCTGAAAATCTGAAGCTGAAAAACTGAAAATGCGTTCTGGGAGTTGCAAAATAGAAGCTACAGCTTTGTTTCACCTCCAGCGGGGCAAACATCACAATGTTTCATTAAAGCAGGAAGGAAAAACAAGAGAAATGATGGGAGCTCAGTAAAAACCCCACCAGAGATGACTTTGAAGCTATTCTTCGGAGGAGGTCCAAGCACAGAGCTCCATCTCTAAGCAGGCCCTGTGTTCCCCGTACCAAGTTTTTCTGAGCTGCTGGCACAAATCCTAGTAGGCATTTGGGTAAATCCTAGTAGCTGCGTAAGGACTGGAAAAAGAAATGGTGTGTTTAGGTTTCAAAAACTAGCTGAAAACTGACTTTCTTAATTGACCCTGCTATAGTAACTGCATAACCAACATTGTTACACGATTCAAGGCTCATTCATCTGCAGACTAACAGGTGTGAGCACGGCCACAAATGGTTCTAATTTTAAAACCACTCTTCTTGAGCTACAAGTTACAAACATAATCTTGCGTAGGACAATTTCTTAAAGCTTTTATTTATAATAACGGTTCAAAAAGGGGCAAACTTTACACTTAACATTCCTTAGTAATAGATTAGTCAATGCCTTTGAAATTCCTCTTTGAGTGAACTTGACATGCATTCTTGTCGAAGAAGTTACATTTAGATTACGTGAAATGTCGAAGTCCCTTTGGGCCTGGATCAACCGCAGGTGCATATCTGCCCCTGGACTGGGTTAGTGCTTGTCCGCTGCAACAGAAAGGGGCTGGCCCTATATTGCTTCACTGACGCCACGCTGGGCCCCGGGCTGAGCATAATGCACGTGAGCTCATTTAATTTTCACGAGCCTGTCACATCGATGATGCTATCATCTCCATTTCTGACTGGAGAAGGATAGTTGGGAGATGGAAAGGTACAGCAGTGCACTCAGGTTTAACCCAGCCAGTAGAGAGTCAGGGCATATACGCCCAGGTCAACCAGGACCCAGAGCCCTCACGCTAAGCCACCTTGCACTCTGCTGCCTCCCAAGTGCTGCCTTGTCCCATGTCATATCCAGCTTACCAGCCTGGGGACAATCCCAGGAAGATGCTGGCCCTGCCCCAATAGGACTGCAGAGAGGTGAATTTGGGTTTGCATTTAACCTCCGAGGGCTCACCTCTTAGGACTGTGCCCAAGAACACCTCACCCATTAGCGCATCACCCATTAGCACCTCGACTCAGCTCTCTCGAGAAGGTGAAAACTGGTATTCCGGTTGAAGAAAATCCCTTAGATTTTCTCCTCAGCAGATGAAAAAGAGCCTTTTAGTTTTGACTCACCTACTTCTCCCCCTTGTATTTCTAGTTCATGGACATTAAAGAGACTCAGATATCAGAATCACTTGAAAGTCTCTGTCTAGTAGCCAAGGTCCCCAGAAGCTCCTTCGGAAGGATCCATTTCCAGGGATGGGTACCGAGGAGCCTCAGAGGCAGCCGGGCAACTGCAGGGGCTGCCCGCACCCCCTCCAGGGAAGACCCCAGAAGTGGGAACTCACGCAGGAGATACTCCGCTGTGTCTTGCTCATAGTCAGCGTCTTCGGGGAAGTGATCGATTTTCTTGCACACTCCTCGGAAAGCCCCTGTGGAAACAAATGTGGGCCTGAGCTGGGGGGAGGAGCCAGCGCCCCTGGGTCCTCACCCTCCACAGCGGAGAACTTTCCCTGGTTGTTGCAGGCTGTGCATACGGTGGTCCATCTGCACCTGTCCTAGGGCACACAAGAGAGACCGGCAGTGGAGGAAAATTAATTAAAAAAAAAAAGCAGCAGAAGACTTCATTTCCTAGAAAATCTGCTTCCTAGACTTTGCATGATGTTGGGATCTATGGAGAAGAGCAAATAGCAATGGAACACAATCATTCATTATGAGGACTGTCTTGCCTTATCTATCCCCCACTCTCCATTGGGCGAGAGAGAAAAGGAGGAGGAAATGGAATTTGTGTATTAATTTCCCATTACAGATGAGGAAACTGGGCATGAGGATTTTGCCTGCACTCACACAGTCTGCAGGAGAGCCTGCATTCCAGTCAAGGTTGGGGGACTTCCGGGTGTCAGTTGTGGGCAGGGGTTCAGGAGTAGCCCCCTGTCCCTGATCCTGCTCGTAGCTGACACAGGACTATCCCCTCACTGCACCCCCCCACCCCTGGTCACAGCCAGCTGTGCTCTGCTGTGTGGCCTACGCCTTCCGGGAGACACAGACTGCACAGGTTCATCTTGGGGAAACTGCCAGCATTTGCTTCCTTTCCTTCCTTCAATATCAGTTTGACTTAAATCATTCTGAGTGTTTGAGAATCCTTGTGGGTGTTTGTTAACCAACCAATTAACCGATCTCTGGGGCAGCTAATGGCTCTGCCAGATCTTATAAATGACAACAATTTCCGAACTCCTCACTGTAACATAGCACGGAATTACGCATCCCTGTTCTTGTCGCCGCCTGAGAACTGGGTGTGGAGGGGGAGGGGCAGGGTGGCGTCCTGGACAGCAGACCAGGCAGATCTGCCCTCCTATTTCAGCCAAGCTACTGTAAGGATTAAATAAGGCTATGTATGAAGATGAGATCATTGTTGCATTTTTTTCAAAACTCTAGGCGTGCCGTGATAGCGACTGGCGCTTATTAAATGCTTCCAGTGGGCCAAGTGCAGAGCTGAAACCTTACCTCCCTTCTCTCATTTACTCTTGTCCACCGCCCTGGGAGGTAGGGGCTATTGATCCTGACATTTGATGATGAGGTAACCCAGATCACAGAAGAGACTGAGGTGTCACAGCTGGAGAGGAAAAGAATCGATATCTGAATCCAAGCTTCAAAGCCTGTGGTTTTCACTGTGGCACTGTGGATGGCAGGCATTATTACTATGTCAATAATTATCTTCTAATAAAGAGTGCCATGCATTTAACCCCTGCTCTACGTAGGCTCCAAGCCAGAGGCATTTCCCAATAAATGCGATGTCATATGTGAAGCACCCTCTTGGTTTTGATTCTCCGCTCACCAGGCAAAGAATGGACTCAGCATCAAAGGTGGGGGTGGGGAGTGTCGTCCTGGAGAGAAGACTTGCAGCCTCTAGGATATTCTTGGAAGAAAACACAAAGTTATAACTTCTTCCCTGATATGAAAACAAAACCAAACCTTTGTTTTTTCTCTTGTTTAGATTTTAGTGTTCCATTCACATACTCCTCTTAGTTTAAAATCCCCATTCCCTTCCAGCGAGCTGGATAAGAAACCAGAAGAAGTCACACACGTGGAGCCTGTACCACGTACCGGGTGCCATCCTAAGCCCTATACGTGTTTTATCCTCTTCATCTCTCAAAACAGCCTTATGAGGTACCTGGTATTATGATCCCTTTTGACAGGTGAGGAAAGAGGCTCAGTGAAGGGACACGGCTACAAGGGCCAGGCTCGATGGAAGTCTGCTCTACTCCAAAGCCAAAGTTCTTAACCACTATTGTGAATTATACTCTCTTCCAGCAACGTCTGTCACCAGGCGGCTTTATGATAATTTTGTGGTCCATCCACAGCTCTTGACTGTGGCAATGAATGGGACCAGTGGTTTTTCCATGATCTGCGTTGGGGGCTACCGTGCAGGGCAAAGGCGGTGGTTGTGGGACCAACTATTGTTAGTTGTTTGACATACACTGCAAAGGCTTTCTTTTTTATTTTTTTTTAAGATTTTATTTATTTATTTGAGAGAGAGAGAGAGAGCGTGTGCGTGAGCACACAAAATGGGGCAGAGGGAGAAGGAGAAGCAGACTCCCCTGCTGAGCAGGGAGCCCGATGTAGGGCTCGATCCCAGAACCCTGAGATCATGACCTGAGCCGAAGGCAGACACTAACCAACTGAGCCACCTGGGCGCCCCCACAAAGGCGTTCATGGGAAGAAAAGGTTCGGGTGAAGATGGAATGTGGACACCACCAAGACAGAGCAGTCAGAACCACATGGGAATGAGGAACCACACACATGCCCGCACCTGCTTGTGCCAAGGGCCTTCCCCAAGGTAGCAGAGGGCAGCTGGGTCCTAGAGCTTAGAGCTGCGAACACCGGAAGCTCCTGGAGAAACAGTCACCAGTATTCAGGGTCTAAAGCAGCCTACCACCTGTTCCTGCACAGCCCCTGGGCTAAGAATGGTCTCTGCATATTCAGATGGCTGGGAAAAAAAGCAAAAGAAGAATATTGTTTCACGACAAGCACAAAATGATATGAAATTAAAATTTCTGCGTCGGGAAACAAGATTGTATTGAAACACAACCGTGCCCCTTTGCTGACGGCTTCCACCCAAAACGGCAGAGCTGAGTCGCTGTGGCAGCAACAGCGAAGCCAAAAATATTTGCTATCTGGCTGAGGAAGATTGTGCTGATCCAGGGTCTAAAGAGCCCTGTCCTGTGTGGTAGGACAGAGGTATCTGGGCCTTACGGGGCGCCAGAGGACATAATCCAGACTGGTTCTTCTAAAGGACATGATGTTTAGGGCAAATCTGGGTCACAGAATATTTTGTTTGGCATTTTGGCTTGTTTTGTTTTATTTATTTATTTATTTATTTATTTATTTATTTATTTATTTTTTACCTGCAGTATGTTAGTGCCTATTTTGTTGTATTTTTTTTTAAATTCAATATGCTGCTGCAATTTAAAATTCAGGATCTGTCAGATGAGAGCCTCATTTGCAGCTTCTCTTTAAAAAAAAATGGGGCGCCCTGTCCCACATTTGCACATGTAAACAGTCCCTGGAAGCTGGGCATCTGCAGACCCCTGTAGGCCCCGGGGATGAACCTTCCAGCTGGTCGAATTCCCTACCTGGCCTCACGGCACTTGATGTACCTACATCGAATGACCCCCCTCAAACCTCAGTTTCTTCTTCCATAGAATGATGGTAGTAATAATAACAACGTCGTGGAGTTGTCCCGAGGACTAACTGAGGCTATAAGAGTACACAGCGCCGGTTGGCGTTCTCAGCACGTGTGCTTTTAATCAGGCAATGGCGTAAACCACTTAGGACAGCTCTTAGCACATAGTAAGAACTCAATAAATTCTAGCTATTACTACCATTGGTTTGAGTAGGTATTTTAGGACCAGACGAGACACATTGGGGCCACGATGAGATTTAAAAAAGCAATATAAAACAAAAGGGAATCAAGAATTCCCCCGAGGAAGACTCCACGTGGAAGACAAAGCTGCTGGCACCACAAGTCATACACCCATCAAAAAGTGAATTTGGCCATTCATACAAGGAGCATATTGCCAGCTTCCAGAAATAACTACAATTTAGCATTTCTGTATATTTCCTTCTAGACCCCCCCCCCATGCTTTCACACACAAATGGTTTTATAAAATTGAGGTCATGCTGTTCTTCTCACATTTTCTCAGGAGTATTTCCCCATCTCAGTAAATCTAAGAAAGATAGGATGGGGTTGGACTTGCCCATGAGCTGCAGAGGATGGAACCAAGAGAGATGTTGAAAACATAGACCCTGCAAAGATGAAGTGGGGATACAGGGGCAAGCACTGTCCCAGCCTGGGTTAAGCCAAGGCCCTGGGGCAGAGACAAACAGAACCCAAGAATGTGGTCAACCAGGAGGTGGATCAGTGGGGAGTGGTTTGGGAGCAGATCCAGTGGTTACAGGGGAGAGGTGATGAGAAGGCAGGGTGGGGCAGATGTGAGAGTTAGGCTGTGAGAATGCACAGACCCAGGGCCACGAGACCCCAGGACCCCAGGAAGAAGTCTGGAATGGAAAATAGAGCCAGGGCACAGTTACTGACATGCTGAAGTGAAAACATTGCGGAGACCTGTTTTTACCAGATAAGATTATGCCAATGGTTTATTTCTGACTCAGACAATGGAAGAACACATCTTTCCTAAGAAGAAGGGGACTTCCTTTCAACCAAAAATCCTTCTAAAAGGCCAGACCATAGCGGGGCACCTGGGTGGCTCAGTTGGTTAAGCATTCAGCTTGGGTGGTGGGATCAAGCCCCGTGTTGGGCTCCACACTCAGCCCGGAGTCTGCTTGAGACTTCTTTCTCCCTCTGCCCCTCCTGCATTGTCTTTTGCTCTCTTCACTCAGTAAATAAATCTTTAAATAAAAATAAAATAAAAGGTCAGACCTTAGAAATATTCCCATTAAAATCAAGAAGATAGAATGCTCACCATTGCCTCTCTCATTCACTGCAGTTCTGTAAGTTCTAGTGCAAGAAGTGGAATTAAGAGTAACAAGCCATAGGAAAAATAGGACAAAGTTATCATTTTTTTTTCCAGGTGAGAGAACAGTCTTACTCAGAAAGCTCAAGGCAATTTGCTGGACAAAATATTAGAATGAATGAAAGAGCTCAGTCAGGTGACTTCTTTCAAGATACTAAACCACACAAGGAAGTGATGATAATTAAATCATTGTGGTACTGACATTTAAAAATAACATTGATTAGAATATCTTTCAATGCAGAGAAATATCACAGGGAAAACAAGAAGCAGTCCGTTATCCCATGTTCCGATAATCCCAGTTAAATTAAAAGAATAGAGGTGTTCATGGGGTGCCTGGGTGGCTCAGTGGGTTAAAGCCTCTGCCTTCGGCTCAGGTCATGATCCCAGGGTCCTGGGATTGAGCCCCGAATCGGGCTCTCTGCTCAGCAGGGAGCCTGCTTCCTCCTCTCTCTCTGCCTGCTTCTCTGCCTACTTGTGATCTCTATCTGTCAAATACATAAATAAAATCTTTAAAAAAAAAGAATAGAGGTGTTCATAATTGGAAAATTCCAATGGTATGTAGAGAAAGGCGTAAGATTGGAAGTGAAAGCCTTTCCCTCATCCCCGAAAATTCGCTCACCTGGTAACTCAGTTGGGTGATTTCTGTGAACTGAATGTTGAGGGAATCGTGTCTACGCTGGGATCTGAAGTTAAAAGTTCGTCAGTAAGGGAAGTGTGTTGCTTTAGGCAAAGTGCAGTAGCAGGAGCATGGTTGAGTGGAAGCGGAAAAGTCATTTCGGAGCTCAGAGTAACTTGGGGTGTTTAGTGGTTGGTCTGGGAGGCAGATCCTGTGCTTCCAGGGGAGAGGCGGTAAGGCGGTGGGGATGGGGGTTCCATGGCTATGAGATCTGAGCTGTGAAGATTGGTTGGTTCAACCTTTGCCCTTCCCTTCTCGCTCACTCCCTTCTAGGAATTCACTAGTGGCCAAGGCAGAAGATTCTGGGCTTCAGAACCTAACATTCTCATTGGGGAAGAGTCTACAGACTCTTAAAGAGATGAACAAGATCTCTGTGCTTCAAAGGAAACGAGCAGATGAGGTGATGGTGACCATGCATGGGGTGGGGGCCGACGGCGAGCCTTTTGGGGCAGAGTTGGCGGGGGTGGGGGGCGTTGTTCGAGCTCTGACGGGCACAAAGAGAAGGAGCTGGTCGTGCAAAGAGCCAGGGAAAGGGCTTTCCAGGCAGAGGTTGCTGCAGGTGCATAGCCTCTGAGGTAGGAAGGAGCTTGGTTTGTTTGAGGAACAGAAGGGAGGCCAGCAGGGCCAAAGAGGGCCTATGGTGGCCGATTTACTGGTCACACTGTAGCGAGAACAAGCCTAGACCACCTGCTATGCCAAGTTTGGGCAAGGGCCAAAGAGAGCTTTTCTGGGTCATCTAAAGACAGCTCTGCTTAAGTGCTTTTGGCCTTAAGTCCGGAAATCCTGGATCCAGGGCAGACAGGGGGTGGAGGAGTGGGGAGGATGGGAGGGGTGAGGCATTACTTCACTTCCCCCGACCTTCTCAAGATTGCAGTCCTGAAGGGAGACCCTTCGAAGAGGCTGCTGTCCCTTGCCTGTCCTTCCTCCAACATCAGCAGAACCTCCAGAAGGTCTTCCTGGAGGGACCCTCCACACCTGCCCCTGTGGACTGTGAATACCCCACAGTGGTGGTCCTGGGGCAGGTTTTGGTGGGGTGGCACCCTCCCCCCACCCCCAAACCTAACACAGGGACGTCACTTCTGAGTAGTCTCTGGACAGTTACCATGGGCTCAGAGTGAGGGCAGATACGACTCCCCAGCCCACCCAAACCAGCGGCAGAGCCCAGCACCTGGTCCAGCCCAGAGACCCTGCCAACCCAGTGCTTGGAACTTGGCACCCATCTCAGCGACCAGCCCAGCGGGGGCAACCAAATTTCAAGCTCCCAAAGTCCAGCTTGGAGCTCAAAACCAAGGCCAGCTGGAGACCAGAGCTCTGCGTCCAAAGACATAGATCATCTTTAGGTCTCTGTCGTGATGACTTGGCCTTAAGGAAACAGGAAAGAATGAGTATCAGGTTTGTTTATGCACCGGGAATTCTCAAGAAAGCCAAACTGACCGCCTGACTGTAAGCATGTTTAGGTTCTTGGTGTAACAGCAGATCTCTATTACAGAGGAGAAGACCTTAAAGCAGTGGTTTTCAACATGGGCTGCACACTGGAATTACTGGGGTGGATGCAGGAAAACAGATTCCCACTTAATCCATCTGGGCACCTGGAGTTTTCCAAATTCCCCAGATGAGTCTAACTGTTCATTGGAGGCTGAGAACCACTGCCTGCCAGGTGAGTCCCCTCAAAAGCAGGGGCGTTTCTTTCGTAGTAAATAATGAGGTTTGAAGACGTGCCTTCCACCTGTATCTTGAGATCGAAATGATCGCTTATGAGAACATGTTTATTTTGTCTTATCTTTTCTAACTACGCGCCGGGATGAACAAAAAAGTAAGCTGTGTTGATTTTCGCTGGGAAGGGAACATAATTTTTTCTGATAAAAATCCCACGAGAGTCCAATATGAAATCCTTCACTCTCCCAGCTGGATTGTAAAGTTTGACTTTCACAGCAGGATCATAAAGTAGGTCCTTTTTTTTTGCAAAAAATATCTGAGCACGTCATCATTCTCTCAAGAGCTTCTCTTAATCCTTTGATATTCAAATCACTGGATGTGCCTAGCTCATCATACTTCTTGTTGGTTTTTTTCTTCTTGCGTTGCTAACGGGTGTCCCTTTGCCACCCCCTCGCGGGGGCCCACGGCTGGCATAGCGCGTCACTCCTCACCTCCATTACCATGAAGCTCTGTGTATTTTGCTAGATCTGCAATCTCACTTTGCAATCGTTTCGCCTCTATTTGCATTCGATTGTCCCATGTTGACAAGAGCTAGCGATCAGAGGGAGGCTGCCAACAAAGACCGCGGATTGCTGGGTACGGAATGGGGTGGGGAGGGGTTTTATAAGTCGTCAGGCCATTCATGCAGATATTCATTTTAAGATGGGGTTTGCTTGCTCATCCATGCAACCTAGCACGTGTGGGGATTTGGGGGATGAATTCCTGGATAGTGGGGACCCTGAACTAATTGGTCTGAAGAAGATGAAGCACGTGGGGTATAGGAATGACAGCTTGCTGCTCCTAGTAAGAGAAGTACAGGAGTGAGTGATTTCAGCAGGAATAAACATCCTCTTTGGATGTTACTGAGCCGTGGCTGGTGCATATTCCGATTCGCTCTTTTATTCAGCGATGTCTATGGGGTTGCCTGCTTTGCATTAAGCTCTGTTGTGGGCACTTGGGGTTTATCAGTGAACTAGATAGGCTAGGTCCTTGATCTCAAGGCTGTTGTATCTATAGTTATTTATTTATTTTTAAAAGATTTTATTTATTTATTTGAAAGAGAGGGAATGAGAGAGAGAGCATGAGAGGGAAGAGGGTCAGAGGGAGAAGTAGACTCCCTGCTTAGCAGGGAGCCTGATGAGGGACTCCATCCTGAAACTCCAGGATCATGACCTGAGCCAAAGGCCAACTGAGGCACCCAGGCGCCCCAATCTATCTGTTTTTAAAATTTTTTTTATTTGTTTGTTGGGAAGAGAGAGAATGTGAGTGGAGGGGGGCAGAGGGAGAGGGAGAAAATCTCAAACAGAGTCCCCGCTGAATGCGGAGCTGGATAAAGGGCTCCATCTCACGACCTTGAGATCATGACCTGAGCCAAAATCAAGAGTCAGATGCTTACTTGACTGAGCCACCCAGGGGCCCCAAGGCTGTTATATTCTAATGGGAGAGACCTATGGTGAATGAAGAAAAAAATGCAACAAAGGTTTCTGCAAAAAGGAAAAGGTCATTTCAGATAGTGTCGAGTGCCATGAAAATACTATACCCTGGAGGGAGTTACTTGGGGAGGGACACTCATGAGGTTGGATGAACAGGCAAAGCTTCTCTGACAAGGTGGCCTGAGTGATAAGATGAAGCCAACCATGGGGAGATTTGAGAGCACTTTCAAGGAAGGGCATCTCATATGCAAAAGCCCTGGGGAAGGATAATGCTCAGTGTGTTTCTGGAACCAAGAGAGGTGAGTAGGGGGACAGCAAGTCTCTGAAGGAGCCAGACGATGCTTTAAGCAGCTGAGAAACACAATCTGACTTATAGTTTTAAAAGATCTCTTTGGGTGCCAGGGGCTTGCTGAGGAGTGGGAATGGAATACGCCTTCAGAGGAATCACTGAAAGCTACCATGAACACTTTGAAGATGTAGCTGGCGATTGGGGGTGGAAAGGCAAGCCAGCCAGAGTCTTCCCACATCCGCCCAGAGAGAGATGCCTGATGGAGAGAGTGTCCTGCCTTGGAACCAAGTACGGAAAATTTAGCCAGGAGAAAGGGACTGTGGGCTGATAGCCCTGCTTTATTTTTGAAGAGCCTGTTGTTGGGCACCTTGCTTGATCAGCCCACTGGGTGGGTTTAGGGTAAAATGCTTTCCCTGGCCCTTAATTTTTTGCCTAAATGCAGGTCCAACTGGAACACCAGGCTCACCCAGAGCTCAGGTCCTAGCCAGTCCCGGGGCCCAGAGCCTGGAGCCCAGAGCCCCGCCCATCCTGGCCAAGATGGTTCTGGTCTACACCTGTCCCCTGGCTCCCCGCCCATCTTGGCACCCAACACAGCACTGGAACTGTATAGGCTCTGGAGCCGGATTAGCCAATTAGGGATGTACTTGGGGTACCAGCAAAACAGGGGTACAGAGAGGGAATGACAGCTGGAAATTATTTGATATTTGACTTTCACAAAAGAGCATGGAAAAAATCAGAAGTGTGTAGATCTCCCTTATTGAACAGCTTAGTATTTTTATTTTGATGGTGGATTATCTATGAGGCTGGGGTGGCCACCATAATCACTTACACGCTTCTGCAAGATTCCTAATCCTGCCTTAGACTTGAATGCACATTGGAGTCTGAGAGCCACCATCTGCAGCCGGGTGGACACACGGTCATTGTCACACACACGAAGGACTCAGCCTTGATTAGAGACCTTGGTGGGAGAACAAGTAAGGGGGCTTGGGAGCTTGGGGAGTTCATGAATGCCAATTCCCTCTCACCAGATCTGAGGTTGGAAACATACGGAATTTGTCTGAGGTCTTCCAGCAGGTGAGAACCACACAGCCTGAGTCCCTGATACCCTCTGTGAGCTCAGAGTGGGCCTGTCCTTTGGACAGAGTCACGTTCACTGGTGTCAGTGGGCTTCAGCATCGTTCCCAAATGCATCTCCACACACGGGTCATGGAGACACACTGATGCTTGAGGGACGTTCAGTGTGCAACTTCCACCCCACCCCTCATGACCGCACCCCTCCATTTGCTCTCCGACTTCTGCCTTTTTCCAGAACATCAGAGTTGGAATCATCCAGCATGTGGTTTTCTCAGATGGGCTTCTTTCCCTTAGCAATATGCACTTAAGGTTCCTCCGTGTCTTCTCATAGCTTGATCGCTCACAGTTCTTTCTAGCGCTGAACCATACATACTCCATTGTCTGGAGGCACCCCCAGTATATTCGTCCCTTCACCTACTGAAGGGCATCTGGGTGGTTTCCAGGTTTTGGCCACTATGAATTAAAGCTGCTGTAAATATACGTGTGCAGGTTGTTGTGTGGACACAAACGCTAAGGAGTTTCTGGGTAAACACCCAGGTGTGTAATTGCTAGATCACACGGCAATAGTCAGTGTGATTTGGAAGGAATTGCCAACCTGTTTTCCAAAGTGGTTGTTCTGTTGATGCCTTCCCACCAGCGATGAATGAGTTTCTGTTCGTTCCTCCACAACCTCACCAGCATCTGGTGCCTCGACTGGCCTGGATTTTGACCATCTAATAGGTGTGTCGAGGTACCTTGTTTTAATTTGCAATACCTGATGATGTATGGTGTGGAGCTACCTTTCATACACTTATCTGACATCTGGGTGTCCTCTTTGCTAAGGTACCTGTTATGGTCTTTGTTCTATTTTAATCGGGTCCTTTTCGTATTGCTGAGTTTAAAACTTCTTTGCATATTTTGGCTAACAGTCCTTTATCAGGGGCGCCTGGGTGGCTCAGCCGGTCAAGCGTCTGCGTTGGACTTAGGTCATGATCTCGGGGTCCTGGAATCGAGCCCTGAGCTGGGCTCCCTGCTCAGCAGGAAGTCTGCTACTCCCTTTGTCCACATCTCCCTCACCCCATGGTCTCTCTCTCTCTCTCTCTCTCTCAAATAAATAAATAAAATAAAATAACAGCCAGTCCTTTATCAGATGTGTCTTTTGCAAACATTTTCTCCTAGCCTGTGGCTTGTCTTCTCATCTTCTTGACATTGTCTTTCTAAAAGTTTTTTTTTTTTTTTTTAAACACTGATTTGGCACCCCCTTCATTAAAAAAAACAATAATTCGGGAGACTTTTTATTTATTTATTTTTTTAAGAAGTGGCATTTCTGAACTCTTGAGAGCTGGGCTCAGCCTTCTGCCCCTGCAAACTCTGTAAACATGTCGCAATATCAAACCCACCACAGTGGAGCCGATGTGTAAACTGTCTCTCCAGAAAGTCATGCTTTTTGATGTTTTGTGCCATTCTGACTCTGCTAAATGGAGAAAAGGGAGAGGGAGCCTGCTGGATCTGTTTCTCGCTACCCTGGACTGCTCATTTCAACCTTCACTGGTCAGGTCTGCCCAGCGTTAACAGATTTGCTCCCAAGGAAATCCATCCCAGGCTCTGACATTTATCCAGCATCTTTTACTCTCTTCTATTCATTAAGCATGGGTGGTTGCCATGGCAACCATTAACGGCACCTGACATCCAGGAATAGTTCTGGCATTTGGAGCAAACACCACACTGGGATTTAGTTCTGCAAGGTAACCTTGCAACCTGTGTGGACTTTGTGGTTTCCTCCCCTGCATCTGAGCTTTGCTCGGAGCTCCTTGCCTGGCTCAGGGCCTGGGGCAGGAGAAAGAAGGCAGGTCTCCCTTTCAAGATTCCCCGTTCCCCTGCCCACTCACCCACCAGAGACTTTCTGAGCTGCAGTATGTTGGAGGTGTGGCGGGGTGTCTCTGGGTGGGATGCGTAAGGGCAGCAGCCTGTGTGGTGGGGGAGGGGTGTGGGTGGAGGGGGCCATCTGGGGCTCGCAGAGGTGGATGCAAATGCACCCCAGAAAGGCAGAGACTGGATGTGTGTGGTGCCTGGGTGTGGATGCGACTATAGATACGTGTGCTGGCGAGGGTGTGTGCGGTGTGTGCGAGCACACTGACGTTGTACTTGGAACGAAGCATGCGCTTAGAGTAGAACCCACTGCTCACACCTTTTCCTCTTGCTGTCCTCTAGATCAGCCATGCTCAAACTGTACTGTGTGTATGACTAGACTGGGCATGCCATGGAAAGGTCAGTTCAGAGCCTGTAGGTCTTGGGGAGGGCCTGAGCCTCTGCCCCATCTGGGATTTCTAACCGGCTCCTGGGAGCTGCCGATGCTGCCGGTCCCGGGACCACACTTGGAGGAACCAGGCCTGGCTCTTGGTCCTGGATTCGAACGTGCAGCGGGTTGAGAACCACGGCTCTTGCTCTGCTGGTCTTCCTGTTCCTTTAACATGCATTTTATGTCTGTGAGGCATTTGCATTTGCTGCCCTGTCTTCCTGACCACTCTCTGCTGGCCCTTCACGAAGCTGGCTCATTGTGAAGTCCAGGGTCAGCTCAGCGGTGGACATGCGATTCAGTCATTACCAGAGTTCCAGATTTGCTTGACTGCTGTGGTTGGCTGAAAGGAGGGCACGTGACCTAGATTTGACCAATCAACAAATTCCACCTCCCCTACCAGAGTGAGTCAGGGATGGGCACAGGACCTGGTTGGCCCGGGGAGGGTAGTTCTGAAGGCTTGGCTAGGGCTGTTGAGAAAGAAACATGTGCTCTCCCATTGGCTTGCTAAGACAGTAGGCTGGAGCTGGAGCTGCCAAGGGCTTCCTCTTGGAGAGGGCAAGCTTGACAGTGAATCCAAGGCGGGAACATAGAGCTCTGTTCCTGGGGGACAATGCTGAGCGCCACTCCTGTGCTGGGACCAGTGACCCACAGTCTGCAAATCTCCTGCTTTCATCACCTCCTTTGATTCCCAGAGCAAGCCTGTGAGGTAGGAAGGGTAAGGCAAGGAATCTGCATTTCACAAACACGGACACCAAGACCAGGAAGGGTCATTTGAGTTGTTGGGTTTGCGGTGCAGGTTTGGGGCAAAGCCAGTAGGACTGGGAGACAGATCTGTTTTGCACTGGAGTCCCCTGGTTCTTTCCAACAGGTAGCTTTTCAGACAGTTGCTGGAAGTTGAAACCACAGAGGAGTGATGAGAGATCAAATCCCGATGAACTTCTTTGAGACCCTGGATCCAGCCATGCCTGAATCAGCTTCACCTCTTGGATGTATCAGTAACTGCTGAAATTCGGTAATGCCTGATGGCCAACCTGGTCCTTGCAGCAGGAAGCACACTCATTCATTTATGCAAGAAATATTTGAGAAAGATGTAGATAAGAAAAACTTAGAGTAAAAGGAAAAGGAGCTCTGGATTCCTAAGGATGAGACCCCTACTTAATGAAAAGAAAGGGTCCATGCTGGGCACAGGCCAAGGCTGCAGCATGGCTGAGAACTCTCATGCCTGGAGAAGACCTTATGGAGGAATTAGGGTCTGGGAGAGCCTGCTTAGCTAGTCACGAGGGGGCACACTCAGATGCTGGAGTCAGAAGAACCTGCGTTTAAGCAGCGCTCAGTATCATCCCCCAGGGACAGAGCTGTACACTGCACTGCATCTCCAGCGTGCAGAGGAACGAAGCAGGGTGAAGGATGTGGTGGGTGGCTATCTCATATACCAATGGATGCTCTCCAACCCTTACTGGTATCATCCTTTGCTTTGCCCCAGCGATAGAGAATAGCTCAGGAGATGATGATGGCTACAAGATGACCCAGACCAGATGCACCCACACACCTTCTGGCCCTCAGGGCTTGTCTCCTCCAGTGAAACAGGGCTTGTAACAGAAATTCATTCACTCACATCACCCAGTAAATAGCTATTAGCCCCCTACCTACTGGGTGCCAGGCACTGTTCTAGGCACGGTGACCACTGTGCCGTGACCCGGAGAGCACCTGGAGCCCTCCTGGGAGGGGGTCGCAGGAGGACAGTTAAACACATGATTTCAGACAGTGGTCAGAGCTATGAGGATTTAAAGCAGGATGAGGGGTTCAGGGTGCCAATCTGGGAGGGTGTCTCTCAGGGGGACATGTGGCCCAAGGGCTGAATGGGGAAGGAGTCAGCTCCATTCCAAACCAGGGTCAAGTGCATTCCGGCAGGGGAAGAGGATGTGCTGGGGCCCATGGTGGGAATGAGTTGGGGCACAAGAGACAGGGGCCATGAGAGACAGAGAGGACCCAATAGGGAGTGGGAAGGAGGAGGAAGAGGAGAGCAAGGGCTTGTGAAGCATGGAATGGCACCACCGTCTTATCCCAAATGCAGTGGGGGCTCAGGGAGGAAGGATAAGCAGGAGAGTGATACCATGAGATGCAGACTCTTTCAATGACCTTCAGGCTGCCTGCTGGGTGGAGAAGGGGAGGGAGTGTGAAGGGGCAGCTGGGGCCACCCAGTCCTTGGTGACAGCAGTGGCTGTTGGTGGCTTGGTAGGAATAGGCAGCCCAGGAGGTGGAAGAAGCTAATTGGCTAATTGGCTAGTCCTGTATTTTGAAGGCAGAGGTGGCAGGCTTGGGATGGCGGATCTGGAGGGAGAGAAGAAGCATCAGGGCTGTCTCAGTTTCCTGCCTGTGAGACTGGACTGGTACCAGGAAAGGAGATAGGGCAAAGGGCAGGCTGAGGAAGGAAATTAAGACTCTAAGTTCACTGCCAGAAGAATGAAGTTGCATTCATGCACACTTGAGTTTGTGAGCTGCTGTCTGTATGCAGTAGAAATAGAGGCAAAGAAATAGGTTCGAATCCCAGCTCTACCACTTCCCCCTGGAGCAGTTTACTTTGCCTGAACTTGAGTTTTCCATAAACAAGGACACTGGTAGCTTTCTAAATGGCTTTACTGTTATTGTTTGCCTCTCAGAATTCAATAAAATACTGTATACAAAGCACCTACTAAGGTGCCTGACACATTGGGTGCTAAATAAAGATTGGTTGTCTTCCCTTTGCCCTTCTCAGCCAAGGTCAGATCTCTCTCTGGGGTACGGGGCTGATATTTATCGACATTAATCTGGGAAGATGATGATCTTGACTTAGTGAGAGTTGCTGTGATCCATGCTGAGTATCAAGGGCTTCACATAAACATAGAGTCACTGCAGCCTGGGACTGCCTGCTGGCTCTACCACTTACTGGCTGTTCATCCTCAAGCAAGTTATCCTACTTCTCTGAGCTTTAGTTTCTTTACCTTAAAGTGGGTATATGGACGCCGTCCTCCGAGGGCTGCTATAAGTGTTCAAGGGACAGAGTAAGAGCCAGAAAGCTTGGAAATATCTTAGACAAATTTATTTTAAAGATTTACTTATATAAGTATTTGAGAGAGAGAGAGAGAACATAAGCAGGAGGGGCAGAGGGAGCAGGAGAGAGAGTGTCAAGCAGACTCTGTGCTGAACGCAGAGCCTGATGTGGGCCTCAATGTCACGATCCTTAGATCATAACCCAAGCCGAAATCAAGAGTTCGACCTTTAACTGACTCTGCCACGCAGGGGCCCTAGTCTTAGGCAAATCTTATGGTGGGAAGGGTTGGATTCATTGAGGTACATCACGCTATGACCTATTAGGCACCCATCACTCCCACTATATGGGTGACCAGCAAAGATACTCATAATGGGTGTATTTTCTAAAAGTTGCAGTTCAATATGGAAGGACTCATCTCATCTGTGTAAGTAAAAAATATGTGCAAATGGATTATAAGGCAGTTAATGTAAACGGTGGTGCTAGGAGTTGAGTAGTGCACCACCTGAGCAACTGTACATAGGTTATTTTGTGGATTGACAGCTAGATAGGTAGATATTGATTTAGATAGAGAATCCTCATGGATGCAGATCTGGATATAGATATGTCTCAGCAGGCATAGGAAAGGATTGATAAGGTTACTTTCAACAGTGGTTACTTCTGTGGGGTGGGGAGGGGGTAGAATTTGAGTGGCAGAATTGGGAGGACAACTTTTGCCTCTTATTCTCTATTTGTAAAAGTGGATTATGAGTGATTTTTTGGGCTCCATTTCCCCCTATTTTTTCAAATTCAAAATTATTCTAAAAGCAGAGGTAATGTGTGAAGAAATGTCTACCTGACCACTGTCGGGTGTGGGGTTTATGTTCAGAAAACATGGTAGCTAAAGGGGAAAATGAGGCAATCAAGAGTATGTTTAAGGGGAAGGGGCAGGTTAGAGGCTGGAAGAAACCATGACCATGAAGCTTACAGCTCATCCTGGCAGTTTCTGACAGGTGCCCAGGGTTCCATGGAAGTGTTAATGAGATCACAAAGCTGGTTTCAGGTGCGGCTGGGCTGCGGTTCTCTGGGGCACCTGGAGGTGGTCTCCTATTTCTCACCGAACTAAGGAATGATGCTGATGTGAGAATTTCAAACCAAGTAGGAGAGTGGGAGTCATCATAGGGCACGAGGGTGGCTCTGTGTGAATTCTGGACCATTTTGCTCCCTCCCTCCTACTTGTCTGACTTCCAGTTCAGGTTCCACCATTGTGTTAGCTGTGTAGGTGAGTTAATCCCTTGAGGCCTCGGTTTCTTCATCTGAAAAATGGGTATAATCACCATAATGAAGCAGATAGAACGGTGAAATACTCATTAACTCCCAGCTAGGATTAGTTTGAGTATCATTTCCGAGGGCTACCATTCCTTTTGAAAGATTGTATTTATTTATTTGAGAGAGAGGGAGAGAGTGAGAATGCATGAGTGGGTGGCAGGGGGTGGGGGTGGGGACAGAGGGAGAGGGAGAAGCAGATGCCCTGCTGAGCAGGGAGCCTGACATGGGGCTTGACCCCAGGACTCTGAGATCACGACCTGAGCCCAAGTCAGACACTTAACCGACGGAGCCACCCAGGTCCCCTTGAGGGCTACCATTCCTAATTCAAAATTCTGAATCCCAAACAGCCTTGAACAAATAAAAACGCCTTATCATTGATTTGGGAGCAAGATCGTGAGGCTGTCGCACGGACTTGTCTGATGGGGGAACCTGACCTGGGGGAGCTGACGTGAGCAAGCACTTGTGGTCTTTATCGGTCTCACTTGTTGGAACTCTTTCAAGGTTTGCTGCTGAATGATGACTGCACCTATCTTGACCACAGGGTGCCCTTCCAGAGGTGTTCCCAGCCACCTCCGGGAGACGTCCCCTAGCACCTTTCTGGAATCCTACCATTCTGATTCCTGACATGCCTGAGGAAGAGACCAGAAGTGCAGCTACAACAAACCACACGTTCCTCCATTCTTCTGCCTTTCTCCGTGTATTTATATCCTATGTTTGGGTATTTGTCTTATATTGCTTTTTAAATCAACTCTCTCTCTCTTTTTTTTTTTTTAATGGAGATTTATTTTCAAAGGACACTTTATAACCCGACTGTAAATGGAAAGCAAGTACCGCTGGCCATAAATAGAAGTCCATTGCAAAAATAAATACAATGGAAACAAAGTGATGTTATTAAATTCTAGCTGGATACTGTGAATTGAAAAGCAAATAGCTTTCTCACCATGTGGTGGGATGTTACTTAGTGTCTGGTCCGGATACCAGGCATCGGGCAAGGCAGGTGTCCCTGAAGCCCAGGAGCCTGGGAGCCTCCTGCTGGTGGGCTGTGGGGAAGCTCCCTGGTAGAAGGAAGTGGCTAGGGACCCCCTTCCATCCGGGGTGGGCAGTCCAGACGTTCCATGCCTGGAGACAGGGAACATCAACGGTCCCACTTCATGGGATGAGAGCAGCCTCAATTTGCCAGTGCCCCCTTGCCCCCACCTGTAACAGGAAATTTCCTTTTGATCTGCCAGGCCCTTGGGCCTGTGTTGCTGAGACTTTGTCTGGAGGGAGGCACCTTTTGTTAACCAGGGGCGTGGTGAGCCCAGAAGCTGGTTTGGGCCGAGGCCGGAGGAGCTGGGCTTAGGTGGTGTGATGGATGAATGATGAATGAAATCCCTGCTTTGTGGAGGGGGGGCGGGGGGAGAAGGAGCTAGGAGCAAGCTCCTCAGTGCATGGGGGACATATTAGGAAGGTAATAAATAGGGGCCATGATCGCTAGTCACAGTGGGATGGGTGGGAAGCCCCTTAAGGGGTGTCTGAACTGAGGCAGGATGCTAGACATGAGCCAGAGCCAGCCACACTAAGAACAAAGAGGGAGAGCATTCTGGTAGGACAGCCTGCAGGTGAGAAGGCCCAGAGGCTAGAATCAAGGGCAGTGCTTCTCAGACGTCAGGGGGTGCAGAATCACCTGCAGCACTTGCTAAAAGGTCAGCCTCCCATAGAGATTCTGAGCCGGCTGGTCTGGAGCGGGACCTGTAGCTCAGCGTTCGCACAAGCTCCGGGAGACCCTGCGGCTGGCACTCCTGGGTCTCTCTATTCTGCACGCCCACCCCCACTGCGTTGGCCGTGCTCCTTGGAAGGGGGTGAGAAGCCCCCCCTTACAGCCACGGGTGCCGTCTACAGACAGGGGTTCCCCAGCCCAGATGGGGCTGGGCCGCCTCTTGGGGCTTCCAAACCTTGCCAACGCTCCACATGCCAACACCGGGCTCTGGGCTCTCCGGACTTCCCATTGCCAGAGTTGCTCCTTGGCCTGAGCAGAAAGAGGAGACTCATTCCCTCCAGCGCTGTGGCTCTGGGGTCTCAAGAGACTCTTGCATGTTCTGCTCTGGTCCCGGAGCAGGCTGGGAGCACACCCATCCCTTCTGTTCTACTTGCCTCACCTCCCGTTGTCTGATTCCTGTACGAGGTACATCAGTGTTGTCCAGAGGCCTCAGAGAGAAGCAGCCTGGTAGGAGAACTTGTAGTCAAGAGCTCGGGCTGAGGAATAGCCAACCCCAACTTCGCACCCGCCTGCCCTCTTCTTGCCTGTGCAACCTTGTTCTCAAGGTTCTCAACATCTCTAAGCTCAGTGTTCCCAACTGGAAAGTTGAGGTGCACAAATCAATGAGATGATATAAATAGGGCACTTAGCATAGGCCTGGGATACAGGCTATGTGGACAATAATAATGACGATGGTCACTCTGCAGCCTGGTGGGTCACGCCGGGGAGCCTCTCATTCACAGGAGTCGCCTCATTCTAGTCTGGGAAGCTGGTCCTACTTGTGTCTGTGTCCCAGGACTGTATGAGGCCTTGCTCCTGCCATGGTTTTCCCTGTGCATTTTGACCCACATCTCAAGGGTGAGGGCCCCACAGCTCAAGGAAGTGAGGGAAGTGATCTAAGGATAGCCCAGCCAAGTCACTGAGCTGGAATTTGAACCCGGGTCTGTTTGTTTCCCCTCCTCAAGGGGCCACCATAATAGGACCTTGGGGGACGCCGGCCAAACTGGGCAGAACTGTCACTCGCTCCCAGGAGCCAAGGGCAGACGAGGCACAGCTTGAGTCAAGTTGGGGAGCTAGGGGTGTCTGGGGGTGGGGTGGGGTGAAGTCTTGGGGTGTCTCAGCTGGGCTGCTGGGAGGCCATCTGGAAAGGCGCCCAGAGCAGAATGAAGCCACAGACGATCAATCAGTTGTCGCCCCAGTGAGCAACATGGCTGCCCGCACCATGCTGGCTCTGTGGGGGACGTCAGGAAGCAGGCCAGGACCTTCCCGCGGGAGCTTTGTCTCATTGGGGAGAGAGAGCACAGACTCACAAAGAGGGAATCCATTTGGAGAGGGCAGTGAGTATTCAGGGTTCAGAGGAGCTCCTGGAGCGCTGGGCATCAGGCTGGGCTGCAGGAGAGTCTGAGCCTGATCCCCAGCCAAGGCACTGATGTGAAAGGCATGGGGTGATTGTGTTTTAGGAGCTGGCACAAGCCAGGGTGGCGGCATCCCCAGGAAGGGCCGGTGGGGGGCAGGCGGGAAGGTTCCTGCTGGGGATTGGAAAGGATGGCTGTGCCTGTTCTTGACACCCTCAGGGCAGATAAGGTGCAAAGGGTTCCCGAGATCCTCCAAGTGGGGAAGACCTCAAGGTTACTGCTCTAGCCCAGCCCCCTGTGTGACCTTAGATCCCTCACACTCTCTGAAACTCCGTTTCCTCCTCTGTAAGAGGCAGCATCAGAGCATGGGCCCCCCAGGTGTGTTGCAGGATGAGCTGAGACGACTCCCATAGAGCCCGGAACCTGAATGACTACGCATTCAAGAGTGTTCTCAGTGAACATTGGATGCCGCGGATGTTGAGGGTGGTGATCAGAGTAGGAGGAAATACAGTGACAGATGTGTTCCGACAGCTGAAGAAATACTCCCGAGAAGTCCACATGTCCCTTCCTTGGATTTGGAGAAGACCTTTGTCCTGGAATGTCTGGGTGAGCCCAGAGATGGCTAAATCTTGGCCAGAGAAACAAGACAAAGCGGCCGGATGACAATGTGGCCGGCCCTGGGGAAGTGCTCAGTGAAGACTTGTTGAATTAATAGAGTTCCAAAAATAATTCTGTGGGCCGTGGGGATGAGGCTGAGTGAGGGAGGCGCCGGTGCCCACCTGGAGCTTGGAAGCGGCCCCGCTAGAGCCATCAGCTCCTTGGGGTGCAGGTGGGCTGGGCCACTCCCTAGTTTCAGGAGCTTGCCTGTGATCCCCACAGAGAATCAGAGTCGGTGCCTGGATCTGCAGGTCCCTTGTGTGGGGGCAGGAAGCAGGGGCTCACAGCCTTGCACGCTTGGGGCCTGTGGCTTCTCAAACACCATGGTGCCCAGAGCCCACTGGCTCCCGTTTTCTATCCGCTAACAGCACCTGCATTTCCTGATTTGGGGGGGGGCTGACTGGCATGAAAATGGACAGGGGTGGTGGCGGAACGGGGAGGAGGAGGAGGAAACAGAGGAGGAGGAGGAAACAGAGGAGGGGAAGGAGGCGCGGGCAGCTGTGAGAGTCCTTGGAGAATTTGCAGGCTTTCAGAATAAAGCTGCCACATGGCTGGGGGGAGTCGGTGGGAACACCGGGACACATCTATCTATGTGTGAGAGCTGTGGCACCCACACACACAGAACATTCCAATGGCTAATAAATCCTGGGGAAAAGCACTGGGTTCAGCCCGAGGAAGAGCCTTTCTCTAGATTCGTCCATGAGGCTTGTGGGGGAGGGGAGGGGCAGAAGGGCAAGGCCACTCACTTAGGCAGGAGGCCCAGGGTCAGCGGCAGCTGCTAGACTGCCCTGCGGGCAGAGGGGATCGTACCCTGTGTGGGACCAGCTCTGTGGGCCTGGGCCCTGAGCCCCCCGCTGCAGGGTCTTATGCTTAGGACAGTCCTGTGCTTGGTTTAATGCTCCGTTCTCGCTGTCCTGGAATTCCTCATGTTTTTTGACCAAAGAGCTCCCCATTTCCATTGACCTCTAGACCCCGTAAATTATGTTGCCAATTCTGCAGCCCACCCAAGGCAACCAGAGAGGAGCTCCATTTGGGGCCACTGAACACATGCTAGATCTCTTTTTGGCCAGTTTCATCCTTCCACTGAACCTGGAAAGAGTAGAAAAATAGAGGTTTAAACACATAAGAGTACTAAGAAAAGGAACCTCTCTTACTACAGGGGCCTTGACTCTGGAGCCAGAGTATCTGGGTTCAAACTCTGACCCCATCACCCAGGCTATGTGACCTTGAGCAAGTTGCTCTCCCTCTCTGAGGCTCATTTTCCTCATCTTTACATTGGAGATACAGATTCATTTCAGAGGGTCTTTGTAAGAAATCAATGAGTTTGTATCTGTAAAGCCCTTAGAATCGTGAAAGTTTTAGCTACTACTATTATTGTTTTTTAAAAGGCAAATCATTATATACACTGATTGCTGTTTATTCACTGCCTCCTGGGTGCTAGAAATACACTTCCATGTACTTCCAAGAGCACTGTAAACACATTTTGTTGTTTTCATCTGAGTTTTTTATAGCGGAGAAAACTGAAGCTCAGAGAGGGCATGTGACTCATTCAAGGAAGCCCAGCAAACAAGTGGCAGAGCTGGGCCTCTAACCCAGGTGGCCTAGCTCTGGACTGGGACACTCTACTCCTCTCTGCTATGCAACTCAGCAAAATCGGGGAGGGACGTAGATTGTGTAGATGGGGAGGGGTTGGGGACTGAATTATGGACAGGTCGATTAGAGAGGATCACGGACCAGCCAAGTGCAGATGCCCAGGGGCTGGGCTCACACTCTGATCTGTTTCCACCTGCAGCCTCAGAACAGGAGGCCACGGGGGCACCTGGGTGGCTCAGTGGTTTAAGCCTCTGCCTTTGGCTCAGGTCATGATCTCAGGGTCCTGGGATCGAGCCCCGCATCGGGCTCCCTGCTCAGCGGGGAGCCTGCTTCCCCCCTCTCTCTGCCTGCCTCTCTGCCTACTTGTGATCTCTCTCTGTCAAATAAATAAATAAAATCTTTAAAAAAAAAAAAGAATAGGAGGCCATGGTGTATAGTCCAACCTGTGTGTCCCCACAGCCCCACGGTCCAGCCAACAACCAATGTTTAGCTCTGCATGCCTTCTTTTTGATTCTGATTTCATATTTAGGGCAGGTTGATGAAGGCTGACTCTAACATTTTTCCAAGTCAACCCCCAAATATTTCAGGTCCAGGGACAGACATGCTGACTGATTATGCTGGAAACATCCTGGTCTGTGGACAACAAGCCTGTCCTAGAGAAGCCCCTGTCTCTTTTCCCTGTGCCCCACCCACCCCACCACGACTGTTTTTTCTTTGTTGTTTGTTTGTTGTTGTTGTTTAAATCACATACTTAAAAAGCTGTTAAAATTGCCTGGGTATTTTTAAAAAGCACTGTACAGACATTAACTCATAATAACCCCATGGGATAATAACATTGTTGTCATTTTACAGATGGGAAAATCCTTGCAGCACCTCCTACTAGCTGTGTGACCTTGGGAAGATCACTTAACCTCTCTGTACCTCAGGTCTCCCCATCTGTAAAATGGGGATAACAGCCTTACCTATCCCATAAGTAGCTGTGAGGTATGAATGTGGTATCTGTGGTAAGTGATTACAGTGGGGCCACACACAGAGTAAACACTGTGTAAGTGATAGTTATTTTCATGATTGGGTCTTCCTAATCTTAGAAACGTTGATGACCTGATAGCTTTCCCTTGTCCTCAAACGTCCAATTTGTCAGCAGATTCTGTCACTCTCCAAAGCAAGTCACTGCTGGGAACCCTTCTTCCTCACCCTGGTCCAAGTCACCAGCACCTCCAAGGTCTCCCTGCTTCTACTTTTCCTCTTTTCTTGCCCACAGTGAGGTTTTGCAAAGAAAACCCACTTCTCATGACTCCCCTGCTTCCATCACATTTAGAACCACATCTGAAGTCCCCACCAGGCCCAATGGTCCTTCCATCACGATCCCTTCTGACTTCCAGGGCTCATCTCCCACCATGCCACCCCCTTGGTCGCTGTGCCCCAGTCACACCAGCTGCAAACACACCGGGCTCTTCACTGCCCCGGGGCCTTAGCACATGCCATTCCATCTGCCTGCAACACACCTCTGCATGCTCACACGGCTGGCTTCCTCTTCCCACTCAGGTCTCAGCTCCCATGTCACCTCCCCAGAGATGTCTTCCCTACCATCCATGGTGGGACATGATCTGATTTATTCTGGAAGAAGAGCATTCTCCCTGCTTCGTGGAGAAATCATTACTCACACAGCATGTTCTTGCACTGTTTCTATGAAGAACCACCAGGCTCCAGGCTCCCCTGCATGAAAGTACGTGAACTGTAATTCATCTGCTCACTCAAACAGCATTGTGCTAGAACATGTGTGCAAAACCAAGACAAACAAGTGATAGCTGGCTCACCAGGAGGTCAGAGCCTGAGTGAGAAGCGGATCTGGTGGTGTTCTCCTACTGAACACGTTTCATGGCCCAGAACTTTCTGTAAAGAGTGAAGCTGCTCTGACAGGTGTTAGGAGGCTTAGGTTTGAATCCCAGCTCTGATGCTTACTGTGATGGCCACAAGTAATGGCAAGTTACCTAACCTCTCTGAGCCTTCCCCTACCTGATGGTGCTGCTGTTGGACGAAAAAGACATAAAGCACGGGAGAGTAGCTAGCACATGAGGCAGGAAATACCAGTTTGTTGCCTTCTTTTTCTACCCTACATGCTTGTTAGTCCTTTTTCCTTTGTTCAAATGCCTGAACTCTGTGTACACTGGAGAGATACAGAGCACTGGTGAAACATTTGCGCTCCGAGCCAGGTTCCACTGCTTTCTTAGCTGTGTGACCACAGGCCAGTTTCTTGACATCTCTGTGCCTTAGTTTCCACTGCTGCAAAATGAGAGTAATGATGCATAGAGTTGTTATGAAGGTTAAATGAGCTAATTTGGCAGAGGTAGGTCGGCACACCATCAATGCTTAAAAACAATTAGCTTTTACCACTGATAATATTAGCCAATTAAGTGCTGACAATGGTCTTGGGCCTGAACAAGAAGATTCAGGAATAACGACTCAGGACAGCTTGTAGGGAGGATGGTTGGGATGGAAAAATACGAGGTCACAGCCCCCAAGTTGCCCAGTGGTACAGACTCCCCAGCACAGAGGAGGGCGATGAATGTTTGGTGCCTGCCCTGGCTAGCCACAGGCACTAGAAGAGATAGTTTCAGGAACGGCCACATCCAGGCACCTAGCAACAAGAATAATCCGCATTTCTCCCTAGGGGCTTGAGCTGCTACTGTGGATAAAATGGGGCATGTTTTGGGGTGACCTGGCATCCAGCCCACAACACGTGTGTTTGTTACACCTTTACTGGCCTTCCTTGTGGGTCCCCAGCCCATCTGTCATTCAAGCAACATCTCCTGAATGTCCACAAAGAGACAAAGGTTCTGTCCCATGCCCAGGGGTTTCAGATACAACGAAGAGTCCACCAACAAGTCAAGGGTTCAGGGCAGAGAGGAGGCAGATGCACTGGCAAGCTCATTGCCCACTCAGGGGCAGATGAGGCCACAACACAGGGAGACCCTTCTGTTGCAAGCCCAGGACTGTTGGAGGCAGCTGCAGCCCACTCCCTGTTTCAGGAGATGCCACCAACCCCAAGAAGCAGAGCCCTGAATCAGAAATGCAAAGGATGCAAGAAATTGGCCGGGGGGACGAGGCCCTGGCCTGTCACACACCAGGGTGTCTTCCCTGCATGCATTTTGTTCTATGTGGGGGCCTCTGGGTCTTCCAGGAAGTGCGTGGAATGGAGAAGTGGAGGGCTTGGGCTGCTCTGTCCCTTCTCTGTCCACTGGGTACTGTGACAGGGAGGGCATGGGTACAGCTTATGACAGAGCCGAGGAGCACTGTGACTTGGGAGCTGTCTTAGTTTGTGTTCTGAGTACACAGTCTCCAGGACGTTTATGTGTCAGAGGCTCATAAGGATGAGCTCTTGGGACCAGTCCCCGAGGAGTGAGAGGGAGAGTGGAATGGCCATGGGTTGTGATGTGGACTCAGCTGTTCCGCGGGCACTCTGGAATGAGAATGCATTTCAGAGCATCCTGAGTGAAATCGAGGAGGCAGGGTCCCTACCTCCCCGCCTTGATCTCAGCTGGATGCCTCTGGGAAAGGTGTGTGGCCTTGGCTCAGAGCCGCTCCCTTAGGTTGAGGGCAACTCTGGGCTAGGGGCTCTGCTGTGAACCGGCTGGGCCAGCAGGTGCCATCCTGGCATGGGAGGAGGAGGGCTGAAGGGGAGCTCGTGCTGGTGCACCCCAGCATCTGCTTCAAAGATCAAACAGAGTGGAATGCTGCTTGCTAACCAAGAAACCTTGGGTAAGTCATCCTCTGGAGCCTCATTTCCCCCATCTATAAAAGGGGGGCGAGGCCAGGAGGGCTTCCTAGTGCAGGGGTGACGGCTGGTGGAAGGCGGCAGATGGAGCACAGGGTCTGGCAGTGTTAGGAGAGTCTTACTACGCTGGAGGGAGCACAGAGTGCCACGGCTAAAGCAAACCGGGGATCTGTGTGTGGTCAGGGGGTGGGGGAGGGGAGGATGCTGTTCAGGAAAGCATCTCACAGTTGGGGACCACTGGATTTTGAAGAAACTGGCCATATAGGGAAAAGTGTGAGGTGGGGAACATGGACAGAGGAAGAGTTAATGCCTCTCGGATGACCGAGTGGTCCCTGTCCTTTGGGGTTAGCACACACCCCCCTCCCACACTCCTGCTACACAGGAAACCCGGGGTTTAGGACCTTTCTGCTTCTGAAACTGCCATTCAGACTTTCTACCTTGCTCATCATGGCGGCTTCATCAGCCAGAAGGGAGAAAGTAAAAAGCCTAGAAGAATAGGAACCCTGAGCTTCAATGGGGCCAAACAGAAGCCCCAGTCAAATGCAAAGAAACCAAAGGGCAGTGAGCACAGGGACTCCAAGAAAAGCCCACGGGAGTGATAATCCCCACAATAGCAGTGGCACAGCTGGGTGAATACCACCAGGGCAGGCACCAAAGAAATTCGCCCAGGGGGTTCCATCAAAAGGCTTCATACCAGTTGGACCTGTTGCCATTATACCCTGGCATCCAAAAGGAGACTGAGGTCGGCCCCAAGCCTCCCACTTCTTTGGGTTCAAATTAGTTCAGGGGCACATGGGTGGCTCAGTTGGTTAAGCATCTGCCTTGGCCCAGGTCATGATCCCAGGGTCCTGGGATCGACTCCTGCATCAGGCTCCCTGCTCCGAGGAGAGTCTGCTTCTCCTTCTCCCTCTGACCTTCCCCGGGCTCGTGCTTTCTCCCTGGCTTTCTCTCTGTCTCAAATAAATACATAAAATCTTAAAAAAATTTTCAAATTAGTTCAGCCTCTGAGAGCCACACTCTCCAGATTCCCCAGAAAGGGTGTGCATGAGCTGATCAGAGGAAAGTGATCAATTTGTCCATTAGTTGACTCAACAGACACTGATTGGTTATCTAGTATTTTCGGGCACTACTCTGTCCCTGGGCCTCCGAGGTGATGACGTTGGATTAAACCTTTCAAAACACCCAGTTTCCACTGTTAGAGTTCAGAGCTGGTGGGGGAGAGAGGCTGAGCAGGTGCCCTCTCTTGAGGTGGGTGCTGGCAACCAGGTGTGCTTAGTTTATGAAATTCATTAAGTTGTATGCGTGGGATGCGTTCTCTGCATGTGTGTTACACTTTGTTGTTGTTTTTTTTAAAGCTTAACAATTTAAAAAGCTCTAAGTCCTAAAAAGATGATGGTACCCTTTTCCATGTGCAATTAGAAAAACCACTCTCCTTAACATATGTACGAGAAAGTACAACACATTCTAATTTTTTCCATGATGACTACTCTGGTCAGTTTTTGAAATATCAAATCTCATTTTTAAAAAGCTTTTCTCTCTTTCTACTCCCCCATGTGTTCTGGCCCAAAGCACATGCTTCGTTTGTTCTGAATCCAGCCCTGGGGGTGACTGAAACGCACCAGGTTTCTATCTTCCCGAAACTGAAATTCTCATGAAGGAAAGCAGCCAGTCCATAGGCAAATGAATACAGGAACGAGGCAACTGCAGATAGCAATGAATGTATGGAGAAGATCAAACAGGGCCATGGGGTACGGATCCTGGGGTAGGGCAGGCGGAGGGTGGTGAAAAGTCAGGGAAGGTTCCCTGAGAAGGTGACATTTAAGTAGGTTCCTAGATGATAAGATGACCTCCCTAAGAAGAGGTTTCTAGGCAGTAGGAATGCAGGGGTGAGGGACCGTAGAGTTTTCTGGAGTATGAGAAAGGGTTGATTGTGGCTGGAGGGGAGAAGGGGAAACAATGGGACAGAAGCTGGAGAGGTGAGCAAGGGACAGAAGGGGCGGGATGGCACTTCACTACCCTCTGGGCAGCTTTTAAAAAACACCAGTGTCTGGGGGTGCCTGGGCGGCTCAGTTGGTGAAGCATCAGACTCTAGATTTCGGTTCAAGTCATGATCTCAGGGTTGTGGGACCAAGCCCCATGTCAGGCTCTGTGCTCAGTGGAGAGTCGGCTTCTCTCCCTCTCCCTCTGCCCCTTCCCTTGCTTGCTCTCTCTCTCTAAAAATAAATTAAAAAAAAAATCTTTAAACAGAAAAAAAAAAAAAAACTAGACAGTGCCTGGACCCCCCCGCCCTCCCCACCCAACCACCATCACCACGATCACAGTGGGCTACAGCCCAGGCATGAATGTGTTTTAAAACTCCCAGGTGATGAAACGTGCAACCATGGGCAACAGCCCCTTGTCTGGAGCCTGGAAGCCCACACGTAAGTTTCTTAAACTTTTATGTGCATCCCACTCAGCAGAGGATCTTGTTAAAATGCAGACTCTGATTCAGTAGGTTGGGTTCAGGAGCTGCGTTGCTAACCAGCTGCCAGGTGACGCTGATGCTCCAAGGACCACGCTTTGAGAAGCAAGGTTTGGGGCTGTGATAAGGAAGCTTATTTTTAAAGGGGCGGGGGACGCCATTGGAGAATAGCAAGCAGGAGGATAGCACGACCTCCTGGATGTTTTCAAAAGATTCCTCAGGAGACAACACAGAAAATGGATTGGAGGGTGACGAGAGCGGGCACGGGAAGATACGGGATAAAGGAATCTAGGCGGAAGGCAGAATGACTTCTTTGCTTTTCCCATTGCCTGAGGCCCTAGGGGCTGTGGGCATTGGGAGAGCATAAGAGAGATTACAAATTTACAGTGTCCAAGGCTTTAATCTTGAATCCCTATCTATATCATCTTACTAGATAGATACTCAGAACTACCCCATGGGGAATAATTCTCCTAAGTAATGACATTCAAACCCAGATCAACATCCCAAGCAGAGCAGAAAGGAGGTACAGGTCCGGGGAAAGCTCAGAGAACCAGCAAAGGATACAGTTGTTTTAAACCATAAGAAAATGATCATTGATGTCTCATCTCTTTTGTTGACAACTGACAGTGCTCTCTTGGGTGAAAGAGAGGCCAAGGTGAGCGAAGGAGATCTGGTTTTTGTTCGGAGAGCTGATCTTGCTGGATGAGGACTAATTCCCCAAGCACCCCTCCCTATCTTGGGCAATGCCTTCAGACCAATCCCCATGGTTCTGGAAGAGTCACGAACCAGAAAAGCAAAGGATGCCGTGAAGAAGGTGGGGGATTAAAGATATCCCTTCGCAGAGTGGGCAGAGGTCCTTCCCTGCACACACACATTCTCTGTTAACGTGTTGGGCTATGGGACACCACACTCCTCCCAACACTGCCAGAGAGGTGACTGCCACCTCCAATGGTTGGCTAACGTTCCAGGCTTAATCCCTCAGCCTCCAGAGAAAAGATCCCGACTTGTCTGGAAATTCATCGACTGACCCAGGAGAGAAAGAAAAGTGCGTGTTTTTGCAAGACGAAATGACCCCATGTTACCCAAACTTTGTCTTGTGGGGGACCCCTTTTTACTAGAAAAGGATGGTCATGGATCCCCAGATAATTGAGTTATGATGCTTTTTTTTTTTCCTAGCAACCAGGGAGTACAAATACCAAGGTCCCAGCCTGGGGTTCTGAAGGTCATATCCTGCCAGAGACATCTTTTGGTTGACTCTTACAGCATTTTGGGAAGACTGACGATCATAGCCAACTTTTTTTTAAAGATTTTATTTATTTATTTGATAGCGATCACAAGTAGGCAGAGAGGCAGGCAGAGAGAGAGAGGAGAAAGCAGACTCCCCACGGAGCAGAGAGCCCGACGCGGGGCCCGATCCCAGGACCCTGAGATCATGACCTGAGCCGAAAGCAGAGACTTTAACCCACTGAACCACCCAGGCGCCCCGCCAACTTTTAAAAAAAAAAAAACTGCAGGGGCTCACACAAAAATCTAGAATTCTGGCTTTCTACTAAAAAGTCAGAGGACCTGGCAACAAGGACCCACATTCCTGCATCCCGGCATGTGATTTCTGGTTTGCCATCCTCCTCTTAACCCCTTCCCCTGTGATAACCCCTCCAGCTCTGTAAGCACCTGAGCTTGTGGCCTTTGTCTCCAGATTCCAGAGTCCGTTGCTTGCCCCATGGGGTCCAAGGTCCACAGGTTGGGAACAAAAGACTGACTCTTTATCTGGACTTAAAAGCCGTTTGGAAGCCACTCGGATCAAAGATCTTAGTCATAGCTCCAAAAAGGAAGTCTACAAAGCGAGAAATAAATGTAGAAATAACCACAGCTTTCCACCTGGAGTTCTTTGATGTCAATGGTCTCTGGTTCTCAAAGTGGGTGAGTCGTGCACACAAGTACTTTCAGATTTTGATCTCTTCAAGCAAAAGGGACTGTAAGTCCCTCAAATAGCATGAGCAATGTTATCCTAGGAGGCATCATTCCGTCTGCTGTGTGTGTGTGCAACAGACTTCATTAAAGCCTGATGGGCAGCAAATAGGTTCAGGGCATACTTCCCTCGCTCCTGTCCTCCCCCCAGAATAAGTTCATGGAAGGTCACGTGGCGATCGAAATCAAAAGACTTTAGGATATGGTTATCTTCAAGGAGAGAGAAGGCTGGAATGAACCATGGGATACTGGATCTGAACTCGAGACAGGACGATAAACTCATGCTTAGGTTAGTATCAGTATAGATGGGGAAATAGAGGACTAACTATAGATATGTCTATACACATAGGCTTGTAGACACATGTGCATTTCCAAGCTCATGTCTACCATATGCTGGTGCAGTGAGCATAACCGGTACCTGGGTCTTGGTTCCCAATCGGGGAACCAGGGCTCCTTGGAGAAATGACCTCTTCCAGGGCTGGGGCAGGGAACACACAAGATGAGCCTAAGACATCTTGTAGGCCAGGAAACAAGGAAGTGTTCGAGATATCAACCAATGGGGATCTATCAAAAGGACACGGGAGCCAACGGAAAGAGGTCCCAGTGGCCAGAGCTGGGACCATCTGAGCAACAAGATAAAGAGTGGAGTCATGAATTATAATCCAAAGTAGGAAATACATATCTGTGAATCCACGGTGATATGAATAAAGGAATAGACGAATAAGTGGCGGGGGGGGTGGTGGGAGAAGAGACAAATCTCCTGTAGGGAAGGATTACAAATTATTTACGTACTTACTGCCGCCTCCACGAGCGGACCTTGCCTCCCCACTCCTTAGGTGTGGACTGTGCAGAGTAACTTCCTTCCAAATAGCACAGTATGGAAAGGGAGGGAAATGCAACTCCACAGGGGAGAAACCTGACGAACATGACCTTAACCAGGCCGTGAAGGTCAACATCCACAGTGACAAGGCGTGTGGATAGCACGCGTCCTTGATTCGATGTGATGAGAACAGCACTTTTTGTGGTCTTCCTTTCAAAATCCCATACCCCTGATGTGATCATGAGAAAAACACAGACGGAGGCGAACTGAGCAACGTTCTACAGAATACCTGGTCAGAACCTCTGAAAACCATCACGGTCATCAAAAACGAGGGACGTCTGAGAAATGGCCACAGTCTAAAGGAACCTAAGGGGCTGTGATGACTAGCTGTATTAGGGTGTCCTGGATGGGATCCTGGAACAGGAAAAGGACATTAGGTAAAAACTAAGGAAATCAGAATAAAATACAGTTTTAGTTAATAAGGTGTCAATATATTAGGGGCGCCTGGGTGGCTCAGTAGGTTAAGTGTCTGCCTTTGGCTTAGGTCATGATTCCAGGGTCCTGGGATGGAGCCTTGGGTAGGGATAGCAGGGAGCCTGCTTCTCCTGCTGCCTGCCCCTCCCCCTCCTTGTGCTTGTGCTCTCTCTCTGTCTCTGACAAATAAGTGATAAAATCTTTTAAAAATATATATTGGTTTATTAGCTGGAACAAATGAATGCTTTTTAAAAAATATTTTATTTATTTATTTGAGAGGGGTGGAGAGGGGCAGAGGGAGAGGGAGAGAATCCTGAGCTGAGCCTTACACAGGGCTCAATCTCATGACCCTGAGATCATGACCAGAGCTGAAATCAAGAGCTAGGTGCTTAACCGACTGAGCCATCCAGGTGTCCCCCAAGTGTATCCTTCCTTTTATTTTTTTTTAAAGATTTTATTTATTTATTTGACAGATAGAAATCACAAGTAGGCAGAGAAGCAGGCAGAGAGAGAGAGAAAGAAGCAGGCTCCCCGTCGAGCAGAGAGCCCGATGCAGGGCTCAATCCCAGGACCTTGGGATCATGACCTGAGCCGAAGGCAGAGGCTTTAACCCACTGAGCCACCCAGGCGCCTCCCCAAGTGTATCCTTCTAATGTAAGCTCTTAACACCAAGGGGAACTGAATGTGCATATACAGGAACTCTCTGTACTATCTTGGCAGCTTTTCTATAAACCAAAAACTATGCTAAGTCAAAAGTTTATGTAAACAGGGGCACCTGGGTGGCTCAGTGGGTTAAAGCCTCTGCCTTCGGCTCAGGTCATGATCCCAGGGTCCTGGGATTGAGCCCCACATCGGGCTCTCTGCTCAGCAGGGAGCCTACTTCCCCCTCTCTCTGTCTGCCTCTCTGCCTACTTGTGATCTCTGTCTGTCAAATAAATAAATAAAATCTAAAAAAAAAAGTTTAGTAAACATATGCTCATCTCTTGACTCAGTGCTCTCTCAGTTCTAAAAATGCTATCACAAGGAAATAATCCTGAACATGTGCAAGAATTTATTTACAATGATATATGTGTGTGTCTATTGTTTTTAACTGGAACCACACTAAATGGACAATAACAGGGGATGAACTGAATAAATTATGGTGCATCATAAAATGAAATACTATCCAGTCACTAAATGATGCAGCAAAACATCTGTCGATGTAGAAAAGATGATGGTGATACTTTAGTTAAAAAAAAAAAGCACATTGCCAAAAAATGTATGGTATAATCTCATTCTGGCTAGAAATAATGGACAGGTATGGGGAGGAGATAAGGTAATATATATACTGGGTGGGGGGGTTGTATCTGTGCTAAGAGAATATGAGGATAATTATTACTTGTTACTTTCAAACTAATTTTTATTTCCTAAGTTTTCTATAGTAAATAATATGTTTTCTATAGTAAAAAAGAAGCTATAAACATACATGTTTATATACATATGCATATGTTTATATATAATATATATATGGTATAGTTATAGATACATATGTATTAAATATAGGCATATATTATATGTATTTAGTTAGTTATCTATTTTTTTAAGATTTTATTTATTTATTTGACAGAGAAAACACAAGTAGGCAGAGAGGCAGGCAGAGAGAGAGGAGGAAGCAGGCTCCCTGCTGAGCAGAGAGCCCAATGCAGGGATCAATCTCAGGACCCTGAGATCATGACCTGAGCTGAAGGCAGAGGCTTTAACCCACTGAGCCACCCAGGAGCCTCTACTTTTTTTTTTTTTAAGAAAAGAAAACATAGCCTTCCAGGCCCAGGCCATGAACCCCCACTTGACCACGGTGACAAGCACCTTTGGGGTAAAATCCAGCTTTTCCCTTTCTCAAGGCCACTAGAAAAGACACAAGATCCTTCTCAGAGACTGGTTGGGTTTTGTCGCAGAACACATCTGGGAAACAGAACAAAACGGCTCACATCGGGGAGAGGGTCTAGACCCTTGCAGCAGTGTGTCCACAGTCTCTCCCTGACCATCTTTAGGCTCCTTCCCTGGACGATTCTCTGAGAGGTTCCCCTTCATTCAGGTTGCCGAGTCTGGGGGGGACTCTTCCAGCTGCCTGGCATGCAGCAGGTTCTCAATAAACACTTGCTACGTGAGCCGGTGAATGAACGGATGGAAACATGCATTCTTGCTCTGCTCGCTCTGTGCCCTCTCTGTTTCCAGTTCTAAGCTGAGAGGATTTCTATTTTGGTTTTTGAGGCCTTGCTTTCTGTAGCACAGCCGTCCTCCTTCCGGCTGCCCATCACACACTCCGGAGCTGCTTCAAACCAAGCTATTGCCTAGGACTCAGGGTCAAGGGGGTCTGGAGGAGGGGGCAGGCATCAGTACTTGTGAGCACTCCCCTGACGGAGGACCGCCCTGCCAGCTGCACTCGCAGCTCCTATCCCGGAGTGAGGGGCAGTTGGAGGTAAGGACCATTTGCAGACCCAAATGACCAGCAGGCGCTGAATGAATGACGGAGCCCTTTCTGGTCCAGGACATTCACTGCCTTGGGACGTTTGTGACTCACACAGGCACCAGGCAGCCCTTCCCTCCTCCCTTCCATGCATTCTGATAATCCTGGTTTTATAATAGAAAGCAAATTTCATTCTTCAGACACAGTCATAGTTGTCATGCACACCAGGGAGTGAGGAGGGTTAATGCTTTAATATCATCACTTGAGGGAATGTGTGTGCATGCATGTGTGTGTGTGTGTGTGTGTGTGTGAGAGAGAGAGAGAGAGAAAGAGAGAGAGAGAGAGAGAGGCATTCCAGGGGAGCCTGTAGATCTCGAAACACCCACGGGGATGAGCACACACTCCCAGCAAAGCCCAAACTCCCTTTCCAGAGACTAGTTGAGGAGTGTTTTCAGAGATGACAGGAGTATTGCCACTGCCCCCCTGAGCTTCTCCTTTGCAGCTCTTATCTCAAAAGTAATTGATTAATTTTTTGTGCACAGCTGGGTGTCTGGTGAGGAAGAGGTTTAATTTTGTTTTCTGCAAGAGGCACAGTTGAAGTCGATCTGTGGTTCCGGGAAAGCAGCACATTCAGAGGACAGATTCATAGAAGGAGACAAAGATGTAAAGTTGTGGAACCCTGTCAAGGCAAACTGGCCCAGCTGCTGGTGTGGGAAGGCAGGGTGGACCCTTCACACACACCCCAGATGGAAGCCAGCCCAAGGGTGGAGGGAGACAAGATCGGAAGTGAGGTCACTGAAAAGGGAACACACACACACACACACACACACACACACACACGAAAGATGGTCATGGATTGGTGGAGGATGGGAATACTCCTGACTTTGCCATCCAGAGGGCAGGCTTGAACTTGAACTTGTTTTGGTGTGCTACACCTCCTGCAAAATTCTCCTTCTCAGCTCCTCCATGGAGCTTGGTGGTTGGAGGTGATGGCTCTGGTTGAAATCCTGGCACTGTCCCTTCTAGGGGTGACCTAGGAGGTTACTTAACCTCTCCAAACCTCAATTTCCTTACCTCTAAAATGGGTTTAATCCTAACACTTACCTCTCAGAGTTGTTTGAAGGATTAAATGAGCCATTGCATGAAACACGCTCAGGATAATACCCAGCCCAGAAATCACTAAATCACTCAATAAATGTCAGCTTTTTAAGTCATTCACACCTCAAAGAATCACAGCAGCCTGGGTAGAAATCCCACTGTCTCTGGAGACCGGAATCTAGCTGCTATCAGTGCCAAGAGTAGCAAGTTGAGAATTTATTTGGGATTTTCCTGTCCCAGGAGGCAGGCTGGGTGGCTTGGCAGTGGGGATCCCTGCAGAAGCGAGAATCGACGGTGGCAATTGTGACACATCGTAGCCTCCTGGGTGACATCTCCCTGGGCTCCAGTTCAGGTAGCGACTCTGGAGGAAGATGGACTGACATCTGGATCCCAGGAAGCCACCTGGAAACTTAGAAAGAAGGACCCAAGGAAAGAAAATGGGTTTCCAGCAGAACGGGCAGGACTGCTAGGACCTGGCCTCTGGAGGGTGCTCCTGATAAACCATTCCTGGGCTGGGGCAGTGGCACGGCTCTCCTTCACCCCAAGCACCTTGTGCGGGCAGCTGCCACCTAGCACTGCTCAATCCCCAAAGCCCGGCACTTAGGGCACACTCCTATCTATTTGAATCAATGAATGAATGAATGAACGAACAAAAAAAGGAACGAGTGAATCACAATACAGTTTTCAAAGTCCTTTTACAACCAGTGTCTCACTCAATTGTCATAAAAGCCCTATGAAATATGCAGGGCAAGAGTCATTTTTCTCATGTTACCAGATACACTGGCACAGGACTCGTCACTGGCAAGATTCCAGGTCTCAGACCCCCCTCGCTCTTTCTACTGTAGCTTGCCGCTTCTAAAATATCTTTCATTTGTTTGTTTAGCCAGGAGTTAAGGACAATATGGTTTTACCACCATGATCTGCCTGGCCTTTTTTTGGAGTGTTAAAGTCACTTGACCTCCCTGCCAAGCATCTCCTGGCTACGAAGACAATTATCTCCTCCAGTGCTCTGGAACCCGGACCTTCTGCCCGGCAGCGCAGACAGACTTCTCCCTGGGCCTGTGGGCAGCATTAATGAACGGCGGCTGGGAACCCCGCGGCTTTGGCACAGGCAGCTCTGCCGCGAGCAGGGATGGTGTTGTGTCCCTTCACACTGGATAATTCAGGGGATTTCTCATTCCTAAGCCAAGGGGATTGCTGGCCCAGCCGCCCACAGGGAAGATGTTCTGGTGTCTTCTTCCGATGCCCTCTCTAAGCAAAGAATTTGCAGATAAGCCAAAGGAGGCAATTTCAGCACCTAGATTTGCCTTCCTGCTCCTGGACCTACGACAGGTGCACAACACTGTTTGTGGGAAGAATATATCTTTTTAGAAGCAGCACGTTTTCTCTGAAGGGAGATGAGGCAAGTGCAGTTTTCTATGAAAACACATTCCTACAGCTGAAGAAGAAGCCGGGGCTCAGATGGATGGGATAAGAGGCAAGAGGAATGGAAGGCTCTTGATTCAAGGTTTTTGGTTTTGTTTGTTTTGTCTTGTTTTCCCCACCCATAATGTTTCTAGTATGGATCCCGGAACCAGATGCAAGGTCATGGGCAAGAGAGAATCTCTCCTCTTTAAATCCCCCTTGGTGCTTTCCGCCAGCGCTCAGAGCACCTGCCGACTGACGAAGGCCCGGCCGACTTGCCTCTCTGGTCATCAGCTTTCTGGGGCTCAAAATGAAACGGAACCAGATCAGAGTTGGAGAATACCTCCCAATCAGTTATGGAGGGTATCCCAAGAATCTTATTACCGAGAATTGTGTAAGTTCTGAAATGTGCAAGGGAGGTACTTTCTATCTTTATAAATGAGGGCAGGCTCTGTTATCAGTTGTGCTCTGATATACTCATTTCGGTGGGGTGGGAAAAGAACGTGGAGCGAATAACCTTCCTGTTATACCCATTTTGCAGATGAGGAAACGGACGACCCCCAAGGGTTCCGAAGTCTCTTGTTCAAAGACGCACAGCTGCCAGACATAGAGGAAGATTCAGATTTTGGCAGGATGGCAGCAGGACCTCTGCTCCCAGCTGGCTCCGTGGAGCGACCAGAGAATCAGAGACGGCATGAGAGAGCTGGGAGACCCGAAGGACATCTAACCCTCTCATTCTGTAAAGAAAGAAATAGGGGCCCCCAGAGGGCATGATTTATTCCAGGGCACAGAGTAAGCTGGAGCAGAGCTGAGCCCAGAGCTCTGACTCTGGCTCTTCTAGCGGTGGGGACTTCAAATACTTTCCCGACAGCTCCAGGATCTTTAAATCCAAGGGACAGGGGCACCTGGGAGGCTTAGTGGGTTGAGTGTCCGACTCTTGGTTTCACCTCAGGTCATGATCTCAGGGTCCTGGGATGGAGCCCCGAGGTGGGCTCTGTGCTCAGCGAGTAGTCTGCTTGAGATTCTCTCTCTCTCCCTCTGTCCCTGTCCCTGCTCACACATGCTTGCGTGCTCTCTCTCTCTCAAATAAATAAATACATCTTAAAAAAAATAAATAAGTCAAAGGGACAAGGACTTCCTGGGTGAGAACCCATGTTCAGAATGGCCAACGTCTGGAAAACCAGATCTACACAATTATCCATACATTTTCAAGAGCCAGATGTTGGGCATGGAATAAACTTGACATCCAAACGGAAATAATGTTTCACTTCCGGCCTGCCAGCTTTCCTGTCTTCTAGTCAAACACCTTGGTTTGGTTTCCTTTCCCACCCACAAGAGTCAGGGAGTCACTTCCTCTCTGTGCCTCCCCATTCCCCATCCTGTCCATGGAGTTTGGGCTCTTTTCCCGAATCCATTTCATTTTTTAGGGTTATTGTTTGGTTCATTCTGGCTTAGACTATACCCAAATGTCTTAGGACTGACTCAAAGGAAAAAGCATTTTGTTAAAATAGCTGCATTGCTGTTAAACAATTTGTCCTCCTACTCACTTTTTCTTTTTGGAAGACAGAAACTGAATATAGATTTGTGGGAGAGAGATACAGAGGGAACCAGAGAAGAGGGGCAGAGAAGAGAGAGGCCGGGGAGAGGGGATGGGAGAGAGGAAGCGGGGTGGGCAGGACGGGAGGAATACCAGCTCCGGGCTGACACCAGGGAACCAGCCAGAGCTCTTTCACTTCTGGTTATGTACAAGCCAGGACCCCAAACCAGGTGTTGTTTACGTCAGAAAGGAATCAATACCCGGCTCCCTGCTGATCCACTGCCCCTAAGCAGGTGGTTTCATTAACACAGGGAAGGGAGGTCTCCCTCTGGTCCGCTAAAGGGGTTTGGGGAACCTGGTGGCCGGAACACAGCAAACAGGCACAGGCTGTACTCCTCAGGGGGGTTCCTGCTGACTCTGTTTCCCCATTCATGACTCCCCGTGAGGAGTGATTGAAAAATCGAGCTGCTTGGCACAGCGGGAGGACAGTTCATGCATATTCAAATCCCTCCCTTCCAGCACTAAACTTAGCTGCCACCTTGCTCATCCTGATTGTTCCACCCCCGCGTACCGGGTTATCCGCTCTACCTGTGCCCAGGAGCCCATCTCGTCCGTCGTCCCCACGTCCTTACATCGTCAATAACTGTGATAATAGCAGCTAAATGCTTAGGTTGGCTTTTCGGGCTGCCCCTGTTCAATGCAGGTTCCATGTGCCAATCTACTTCATCCTTATTGCAACCATATGAGGTTGGCGATATTATTGTCTATTCCCTTTTGTTGAACAGAGGATGAAACAGAGGCACAGAGAGGTTAAGTAACTTGTCTCAGTCCACACAGCCAGTAAGTAGCAGAAGCAGGTCTTG
>PISX010005534.1:0-106724 GCA_004024625.1 Mellivora capensis | reverse complement strand
TTTGTAGCAACATGGACGGGACTGGAAGAGATTATGCTGAGTGAAATAAGTCAAGCAGAGAGAGTCAATTATCATATGGTTTCACTTATTTGTGGAGCATAACAAATAACACGGAGGACATGGGGAGATGGAGAGGAGAAGGGAGTTGAGGGAAACTGGAGGGGGAGATGAACCATGAGAGACTATGGACTCTGAAAAATAACCTGAGGGTTTTGAAGGGGCGGGGGGTGGGAGGTTGGGGGAGCCAGGTGGTGGGTATAGTGGAGGGCACGCATTGCATGGAGCACTGGGTGTGGTGTAAAACTATGAACTCTGTTACGCTGAAAAGAAATAAAAAAATAAATAAATTAAAAAAAAAAAAAAAGAAAAAAAAAAAAACTTTATCCGTAAAAGGAGGTTGTGGGCCAGAAGTGACCCATAGGCTACAGCCTATCAAAACTTAGCCTTGAGAAATACCATTTCCCTGGATGGCGAAGATTAGGAACAATTTCTGCACTTCAGTAGTTGAGAAATTTTGTGTTATTTATGTTTCTCTCTGGAATTAAACGCCCAATAGCTGAGGAGAAAGGCTGATAAGGTGTATTGATCTTTTTCAGTCCGAATGTTCTGTGAATGAAAGCAGAATTGACTTAACCGAAAATTAATGTGACATAGGAATAACATGCTATTTTCAATGAAAGACTTAAAAAGAGAGACAGTATGTGTTTAGAGTTATATTAGTATGTCAGTTGGATATTGGACTGGGTCTTTTAGTTTAGGTTTTTACAATCGGAACGACAGTCAGAATTGAGAGCCAGTGGAGTTTTCTCCAGAGTTTCCCAGTTTTCCTTTCAGCTTCACTTTGCCTGTGGGCACTATTGATGCTCCATGCCTATAGCTGCCTCTGCACAACTTGGCCCTGACTCTTTACTGCCCATCGGCCCCCAGCAATCTTATTTTTCCTAGTGCACTGCTTCAGGGTCAGCTCTCAGAAGCTAACTCATTTGAGAAACCCATTACACAAAAGTATAAATCGTGACAATAGTTTTTTGCATTCTTTGGGATAGAAGATGGTAAAGGTTGGTTTCCACATAGAAAGCTCACCACCATTTTTGTCACTGTCTTGTTAACTGTCACCAAGAAATCAGGAATTTCTCTGGAAATCCCCAGCAAGGCATTCTGCACAGCCTCAAGACCTCCAATAATTTCCTGCTTTATAAACCAAAAGTTGGTTCAAGTTTCTTCTCAACCTGGCTTTTGTTGAGCCTTTGGTAATCTGGTCAGTGTTCTTGACGGGGCTGCCACTTGACTCTCTGCGGGCCTCTTCCTGAGGTTGTGGGTGTTACACAGCAACATGGAGTAGGGGTCGAGGGGCACTCCAAAGTCACACTGTCTGGGCTCACATCCCGGTGCCACCACACCGCAGGGTCTCGGGCACGTCACTGAAACTTTCCTGTCAAAATGGCATAATGACAATGACAGCATGTATCTATCTAATAGGTTAATGTGGAGGTTGAATGGAGCGAGAGGAGTCAACACAGGACTTGACGTATAATAACTACTCAAGTGTGTCCGTTATATTGTTCTCAGATAAAAATCTGATGGAATCCTCGGCATTATTCTATATTGAACTGCATTTTGGTTACTGTCACCCTGGGCAGACTGTCATTGAACTGATAGCATTCCTTGAAGGACAGTGAAAAACGCAGGCTGCTTGGCTCCTGGAAGGAGCCTGGTTTGGGACTCTGATGTGGCTGGGTTTGCGTATTGCTCCTCCCTACAGCTCTCTGACCATGTCAGGTAACATAACCTTCCTGAGCTTCCCATTCATGCCTTTTACCTACTTAGCATAGCTGGTGTGAAGACTACAGGAGAGAATGCCAGTGAAACTGCATTAAATAAATGCATTAAGAGGGGCCTGAGTGGCTCAGTTGGTTAAGTGTCTGACTCAATTTGGCTCAGGTCATGATCTCAGGATTGTGAGATTGAGTTCCCCACTGGGCTCTGCACTGGGCATGGATTCTCTCTTTCCATCTCCCTTTGCTCTTTGGCCCACCACTCTAAAAAAAAAAAAAAGGAGACAATAAATAAATAAATAAATAAATAAATGTGTCAAATGTCTTTTTATTTCAATAATGGCTTTATTATTGAAATAAAGGGCTGGCATCAAATGTCTTCCATTGGGAGAATTAGGGAAATATTTTTGGCAATAAAATAAAAATCTGCTTAGAACCAATTAACTTGTGTATAAATGGGGCTGGTCCTAGATCATATGACATCACTGGGAAGCTGGATAGTTCGGTACAGAGACTCCAGAATGTAGAATAAACTAACCTAGATTTTTGTTTTTACTCTGTTACTCACAGTGTGACACCTGGGTAAGTCACTGGATGTCTGCTCTGTCATCTGTAAAAAGAGTGGGGTTGGCCTAGTATTTTCTAAGTCTTCTTATTGTTCTAAAGTAGAATGTTCAGGTGTACAGAGCAGTGACATGTCATTTTTATGTCTCTGGACTGATGTGGCAAGTGACTGCCAACCATCCAGTGTTAACAAGGGAAGGTTAATTGGTAGAAACATTTTCTTTGCTTTTAACATTGTAATGGGAGTGGCAATAAGCCTTTTGTTGTTTGCTTTGGTTTTGTTCCTCTCCTTTTATTTTGAATGACACATGGCCCAATAAAGCTACAAGAGAGCATGAATGAAGAAAACATTCTGGGGGCACCTGGATGGCTCAGTCGGCTGAGTATACGACTCCTCATCTCAGCTCAGGTCTTGACCTCAGGGTCATGAGTTCAAGTCCTGAACTGGGCTCCACACTGGGCATGAGGCCTACTTAAAAAATCTGTGACTCAGAAGATTAGCATTCTTTGCTGTCATCAATCAAGGGGCTGGTTTGGAGAATAGTAAATACCAGAGCTTCACTTAAGTGGGAAACATTATCCAACTAACTAATAAGCATAGGCCCTTCTCAACTTCTCATTTTATTCATAAGTTGTCACTGGTTCCTGTATGTCATGTATAAATGCACAAAATCCTTCTCTTCCTTTATCAGAAGCTGAGTATACTGAAAATAAGATTTGGCTGGGCACTTCAGTTAAATTGCCAAACTGGTGTTTACACATAGATGCAGTCTGAACTGATGACCGGGTTAGTCATTCAACCAATTAACCTGATCAATAACCAGTCCATGACCTTATGGAGAGATCATCAATGGATCAAATGATTCAAACCACTGGGTGTGATTAAATGTGGTCTTGTGAATGAGTCATGGATACAAAGAAAATATTTAAGAGGAAATATCTCAGCATCTCTCTAAAACTTCTACTTCACACAAATTTGCCTTAGGATGAACACTAATGTAATTCAATAACAGCTACATAGAAAAAGAGCATGATATGTTTAAAAAAAAAAAAGAAATCCCCAAACACTTCCTTTAGGAATATACTTTCTGAACTTTGAAATATATGTAAGTAGTATATATGATATAACAGTCCCTTTCTCTTGAAGGTTATTTTAACTGTCATCAGGAACTGACAATAAATACATCACCAAGTCTCACGAATCCACATTGACAGTGTGAAAAACCAACAAACACAGCTCTGAGCAAATCACCTTTCAAAAACTGCTTTAATGATTAACATGGACCTGAAGTGCAGTTACCACACTGATTTTTATTTAACTTTGAATCTCAGCTACTCCATTAATATAAAAAAATTACTATCACCCATCTTCAGTGTAAACCTTAATCCTTACCCTTTTCTTCAGCCTGTTTCCATCCTACAAATCTGACCCATCCTGTAACCTCCCTTGAATCACCTTTCTTCCTCTTTCCTCCTTTTTACCACTGAGCTTCTGGAAAATTAGCAGCTGCCACAGGAAACTAAAGTGACTGTCCCAGTCACCCAGCTGATAAATTGCAGATAAGTTCCAGATTTCAACTTATTTCTTCTGCAAGGAATCATCTTTAATTTATCTTTCCTCCACCCATTACTTCCCCAGTCCTTCCTACCCAATCTGCAAATGGTATTTTTACAGGATGTACTGGTTTCACACTTCTTTTATTCTCCTTCCATCATTCTAGCTCTGTCTTTAATACCTTTTGCTGAACTGCCACCACATAAGTCTTCCAACTGATCTCCTCGCCTCTCACTCTTGCTCCTTTGCAATACTGCCAACAAGCTCCTTCCAAATTCCAGCTGTTAGTGGCATTCCTCTGAACACAGTCCCCAGTGGTTTCTTGTTGCCCAGTAAATAGAGTACAAACTCCTTAGCACAGCATTCAAATTCCTCCATAAACAACTTCCACAGTTTTACCTCTTATTTACTTTCTATGCTCTGTCAAACCAGAACAGGACCTGAATTTTCTTGATGCCTCAGGCTGACTGGGCTCTTCCAGGACACTTGGTTGTTTTAGTTCTATAAAGATGCTTAGAATGGGGGTGGAGAGGGACTTTTTTTTTTTTTTTTTTTTTTTTTTTGCTAATTTGCATCAAGGGCTAGCAGCTATCCTTGTGTTTTACTTTATGGGATGCCAGTTTATTCTGCCTTTGCCCATCTCTGCTCTACCAAATCTATTCAAGATTTGGGTTAAATGCTGATTCCTTTATGAAACATTTCTTTAGGCTTCCTCTCTGCTCTTACTTACTCTGCCATTTCCTACTATAAATATCTGTATATGTGTCATATCTCTTCTTCTATATTGTAAACTCCTACATCAGCTCAACAATAGTGTCTTAAAACAGTACTATCTGGAATTTAATTGTGTGAAACTAATAATTCATTATTAATAATAGTTCAAATATACTGAATTGTATACTTTAAAAGGGTGAGTTTTATGGTATGTGAATTATTTCTCAATAATTTATTATAAGAATAATAGTTCAAATAGTAATATTTGTAAATGATTCAATTAATAATTTTAATTATTATTAAATAGGATAGGTGACAGCATGGCAGATAAAGCGTGCACACATTTGTATCTCCTATTTCCTGAGATCTCATTTAAATGGCAGTAAAGTAGAACTAAGAAGAATAAACTCACAATAATGATGAGAATAGAAAAGAGAATGATCAAGGGAAGAGAGATTTCAATATATTTCTGGAAGATGAAAAATAGGTAGAAGAAGTCACCTGGTTGTAGTAATAAAGGACTAGGTAGTTCAAACTGTACTCTCCTTGAGCCAAATAGTAAATTAGGACAAAATTTAAAATACACTAGGATTTAAGGCACTGAAAAGCTAGCAAAAGAATGAAAAAATATTGAGTTAAGGTCTAGAAAAAAAAACAGAAGTTCTGAGAGAAGGACTTGGCACTGGGGGAATCTTATCTTGGAGGCATTTGCCAATTCTAAAGAGACAACTAAGAAGCTGTGAGGCTGAGCAGCAGGGGGAAGCCAAGGGGACAAAAGTTGGAGTCTTAAAAACCTATGTTCCCAACACACACACACAGTGACTTGGGATAGCAAAGAGTTCTACTCTTGGAATAGATGTAGACTACTCTTAAAAGGATTGCAGATCAGTTTCAAACCATTATAGATTCTGCAGTTGGCTTAAAGTGGTCCTGATTTATTAACACCCCAGCAAAATACTACTGTTTTATGGAGGAAGGGAATATTATCTTGGGTCTCAAGTTATCTTCACAAACAATTTCACAACTATAATTTCTAATATGCAATAAATAAGAACCAAGAGAATAAAAAACATAAATGAGAACCACAACAGATTAAAATTGCTAGAAACCTAAGAAAAAGACAAACCTTATAAGCAGTCAGGGAAAAAGACAGATTACCTTCAAAGGAACAACAATTTGAATTACAGTTGTCTTTTCATCAGATACAATGAGAACCAGAAGATAATGAAGTGCTCTTTAAAGTTCTAAGAGAAAATAGCTACCAATATATTATTCTACACACCAAAAATATCCTTCAAGAATTAAGATGCAATTAAAGCATTTCTTAGTTAAACAAAAACTAATACCAGCCAACTCACAGTAAGGGAAACACTAATGGTGCTCTTTAGGCAGAAGGAAATGGACCTCAGAATAAAGGTCTGAGATGTGGAAGAAATGAAAAGCAAGGAAAACAATAAAAAGATCTTGCAGGATTTAAAATATATATGAAATTAAAACACACCACAATAGGGGTACCTGGACAGCTCAGTTGGTAGAGCATGTGACTTTTGATTTTGGGGTTGTGAGTTTGAGTCCCATGTTGGCTGTAGGGCCTACTTAAAAAATATATACCACAATAGGAGCAATATAATCAAGGAGGAATATATAACATAGATAGAGATTTTGGTAGTGTTTTGAAGTCCTTGAATTCTTGAATTGTCCAAGAAGAGGGTAAAAAAGTACAAGTAATATTAGATTTTGGTTAAGTCAAGGATGCATACTGTAATTTCTTGGGTAGTCAAAAAAAAAAAAAAGGTAAAAGTATGTATATGTACCTAATAATATAGGTTTAAAATACATAGACAAAAAAATTGCCAAAACTAAATGGAGAGAGGCACCTGGGTGGCTCAGTCATTAAGTGTCTGCCTTCTGCTCAGGTCATGATCCTGGCATCCTGGGATTGAGCCCCATATCGGGCTCCCTGCTCAGCAGGGAGCCTACTTCTCCCGCCCCACCACCCCTGTATTTGTGTTCCCTCTCTTGCTATCTCTGTCATAAATAAGTAAAATTTAAAAAAAAAAACAACTAAGTCGAGAAATAGACAAATTCATAATCATAGTGGGATATTTTAACATACATCTCTTAACTGATAGAAAAAGCAGTAAAAGAAAAATAAGTGAGCATGGGAAAGATGAGAGTTAACAAACTGGACCTATTGTGCATATATAGAAGAGTGCAGAATATACCTTATTTCTAGTTTATGTGGAATATTTGTAAAAGTTTTATCAAAAAAATCATATGCTGAGTCATAAAGTCTCAATAAATATCAAAGTCTTGAAATAATACTAAATTTGTTCTCTGGCCATAAGAATTATTAAGCTAGAACCCAATTAAGAAAAGTATAGGAGAAAATCCTTTTATGTTTAGAAAATTAATAAACTTCTGAAAATCTTATGAGTTAAAAAAGAAATAATAACTAAATGATAATAAAACACTTCCATTTTCTGCTAATCCCATACTTAGAGGGAAAATTACAGCCTAAATAAATATATTAGAAAAGTTAAGATTCCAAGAAACCAGAAAAAATAACAGCCATTTTTACCAAAGCAGAAATATAATAAGCCTAAGAACAAAAGTTAGTGAAGTAGGAAACAAATAGGTAATAAAAAAAATAAATAAAATCAAAAGCTATTTCCATGAAAACACTAGTAAAATTGGCAGACCTGGTAAGAATAATTAAGGAAAAAGAAATCGTAAATCATCACCATCACAAAAGGAAGAAGGGACCTGACTATAGATTCTACAATATTAAAAATATCTATAGACATTTTTTTGAATAATTCTAACCAAATTTGACAATGTAGAAAACCAGACAAATTTCTAGAAAATGAAAACCTAACAAAACTGACACAGGAAGAAGTAGAAGATATGATTAGTCATAAGTTATTAAAGAAATTTAATCTATAATTAAAACTTTCCTTCATAAAGCTCCTATAGTCAATCAAAACAATTTTAAGAAAGAGATAATGTCATTCTTACACAAAATCTTCCAGAGAAAAGCAAGTAGGCATATTATGAGAATTAAGAATTTACATGAATTTCATAATGGGCACAAATATAATTTTTTAAAAATTAACACATCAAATTGGTAGCAAAATGTAAAAGGATAATACAACATGATAGAGTCGTATGTATTGCAAGGATACAAAGCTGCGTTTATATTAGAAAATCAGCATAACCTTAACATTAAGAACCATATGAACACATCAACCATAACATTAACAAAATATAGGAGTAAAATCACAGAATTATTTAAAAACACAAAAAATTAGCATGTGATAAAATTGAACATCCACTTATAAGGGGGAAACCCTCTTGAGAATACAAAGGGACAGCAAACACTATAATTAATGATAAAATACCGAATGCTTTCCCACTTTGAGATTGCAAAAAAGACAAGAGTGCTTACTATTAGCTCTCCTAACCAACCTTGTATTGAAAATCTTAGCCAGGTCAGTCTGGTATATTGAATAAGAAAAAAAAAAAAAAGACTCCAATTCTCGACTTTTCCTTATATCCACACCCTTTGCAATGTAATGGGACTCTGAAGCCCTTCTTGAATCTGAGCTGGTTTTGTATTTTGCTTTGGTTAAAAGAATATGGCTAAATTGACAATGTGCCATTTCTGAGCCTCAAGAGATGTCTTTCTCACTCTCTCTCTCTTCCCTTTGTTTTTCAGAGATTCTGGCACTGCCCCTGGGGATAATAACAAACTGGAGGATGAAACCATGTTGAATAGAACTAAACTGGCCAAGCTGTCCTTGCTGTGGCCCTAGATATGTAAGAAACCCAGCCAACATCACAAAGGTGCTTAGCTGAACTGCAGCTAACCGCAGATGCACAAATGGATCCTGGCAAGACTAGTTCAAATCAGCAGATATAGTCACCCAACCACAGACTTGTAAGAAATAATTTGGGGTGGTTTATAATGTAGCAAAAACATTATAAAACAGACAGTAGGTCAAGGAAAAAAAACAAGGTATAAAAGGAAGTATGAAGTATGAAAAAGGAAGAAAATGTCTATAGTTATTTGCAGGGGGTAAAACTATGTAGAAAATCCAAAAATATCTAGCTACATTATTGGAATTAATGACTTAGCAAAGTTGATAGATCTCAAATACAAAATATCCATTGCACTTTCACATAATGGCAATGTCTTAGTCTATTTGGGCTGCCATAACAGAATACTACAGACTGGGTGGCTTAAACAACAGAAATTTATCTCTTACAGTTCTGGAGGTCTGGGAAGTCCAAGATCAAGGTACCAGTAGATTTGGTGTCTCATGAGCATCTGCTTGCTCGTTCGTTCATAGATAGCCATCTTTTCACTGTGATCTCATGTGGTGGAGGCAAGCCTGGTCTCTGGGGTCTTTTTAAAAGGATACTGATCCCATTGATGAGGGCTGTACTCTCATGACTTACTTACCTCCCAAAGACCCCACCAACAAATACCATCACATTGGAAATTAGATTTAAGCATATGAATTTGGGGGGGACATAAACATTTAATCTAGAGCAGGCAACAAACAGTTAAAAAACTTAAAAAACACTTCTAAATACTATAAAATTATATATGGTACATATGGATAAAACTAACAAACTCTATGTAAGATTTCACAGATAAAATTATTAGTCATTATTAAGGGAAGAGAAGGAATAACTAAATAAATAGAAGGATATGCCATGCTTATAGTTTGGAAAATTCAATATCGTAGACATAACAATTCCTTCCAAACTGACTTACAGACTCAAGATAATTCCAAAGAAATATCAATAGTTCTTTTTTCCCATAAGTTGACTATTTGAATCTAAAATATGCAAAGAGCCCAAACTAATCAAGGTTCTCTTGTAAAAGAAAAACCATGTTAGAAGACTTGCTCTGTCTTATACCAAAGCCTACTTTGAGAGTGTAGGATTTACAGCAAGGATAACAGGTCAACAGAACAGAATAGAGAATCTGAGAACAGATCCATGATTACTTGATTTATGTTAATGATAGTATTTTAGAGCAGTAGAAAAGAGATGGCCTTTTCACTAAATGGGCCTTTGACAGCTGAATATCCATTACTAGAAAACATGAAAATTTGTCCTTACCACACAGTATTCACAAAATTTATTCTGGGTGAGCTGAATATCTAAATGTGAAAGGCAAGACAATAATGCCAGAAAATCCTAAAGGTAAATACTTCTATGACCTTGGGGCTGGACAAGATTTCTTAATAGGCCATAAAAAAGTAGTAATCAAACAGGAAAAGACTGGTAAGTTGTATTATGTTAAAATTACAAACTTTTTTTTTTTTAGCAAAAGATGCCTTAAGGGAATGAAAGGACAAACCATGTAGTGGAGAAAATACTTGCAACACATATAACTAACAACATATAATACATTTCTTCAAATTAAAAGAAAAAAAATAGTTAACCCAAGTTAAACTGGGCATATCACAAAAGAAGGTATCTAAAATGGCCACTAAACTATGAAAATGTGCTCAATATTATTATTAATCAGAGATATGTAAGCTATAAATCAACAGTGAAATTCTAATATATGCTCATTGGAGTGTCTGTATGAGGACTGAAAATAGCAAGAATCTGAGAGAATACAGAACAATGGAAGCTCTTTTATGTCACAGATGTGATTGTAAATTGGTAAAATCACTTAGGAAGACAGTTTGGTATTACCTACTGAAGTGCAGATATGGGTACCTTAGAATTCTGCCATCCTAATCCTAGGTACACAGCCAACAGAAATGCATGCAAATAGACACCAAGAGACATACAACAATGTTAATAGTAGCAATGTCCAGAATAACCCCAAATTGGAAATAATTCATATTTGTCTATCAAAAGCAGAATGGCTAAGTCAGTTGCTCTGTATTCATACACTGGAATGCTACATAGTTTTGAAAATAAATGAGCTACATTTATATTCTACAACATAGATGAATCTCACAAATATAACACCAAATAAAAGAAACAAAACCCAAAAGATTACATACTACATGAATCCATTTATATAAAGTTCCTAGAACCTAACATAAGAAGCCAAATTTAACTATAGTGTTTAGGGATGTGTGTAAGTGGCAAAATTATAAAGAAAACCAAGGAAGTATTTACCACCTGAGTCATGAGATTGCTTGCCTTTGGAGAGGTGGGTGATTGGGAATGGATAGAGGGAGACTTCTAGTGTGCTGACAATGTTCTCATGGACCCACAGATAGTTTATTTAGATACTTTCTAATAACCTTCAGCCTGTAGGAGTGGTTACACAGACAACTTGACTGTAGGGGCAGTTATGTAGATACCGATTTTCTGATAATTTATTGAGTCTTCTGATTTGTGCCTTTTTCTGTATTTGCATGACATTTAAAAATAAAGGAAGTTAAAGTGGATGGAGGCATGTCTGCAGATGAACCAAAATGGAAGAAAAATCAGCAGCTCACAACATCAACACCAATGATTTTGAGTGAAGCTTTTAAAAACTGTGGTATTCCCGGAATGATTTCTGTTTTGTCCAGGGTCAGTTATTTTGTCTTGACAGTATTTTTCACCTTGCTGGTTTTCTTCATGTCAGGTGTTCTTGCAGAGATACTATCTAAAGTCAATGACATACAAAAATAGGTGTTTAATTATATAAAGTTTAAAAGGTAATCAACAAAAATTTAAGCATCAAATTATAAGCACTGGAAGAAGTGGGGGTGGAGAACTGAAATCAATGCACAACTTTCACAGAGGGGGAGAGTGAATATTATTGAAAATGATAAACCAAGAAGATGGAAGTAAATTATTCACAGACTTGATGGAAACCATTCAAAGAATTAGAATTAGAAATAATAAAAAATGGTTGTTTCAGTGGAGAGGGACTAAGGTAGGGACAGGGAGAAGAAGATTGATTTCCATTATAAACCCTCTGGACTCTTTGATTTTTGTTTTGTTTTTGCCATATGCATATTACTTTGATAAAGCTCACAAGACATTTCTGAGATTCCAAGTTGCATCATTCTCATATACTTGATCTAAGAAATGTTTCTTGAGTTTGTGGCATTATGACTAGTCCAAGAGTAACATCTACAATCTGTTGATAGTGTAGCTCATAGTGAACCCCATTTCTAAAGTACTATTGGGAGTAAGAGCTGTGGCAATGACTAATTATTACAGATCTTCTAAATTATAATTTTATGATTATTTGTTTCCTTTTATTTATGGAAATATTTAATTAGAAACAAGGCAGATAACTATTATATTGTACACAGGCAAATGGGAAGTTAGAAACACTTTTATTCAACAGTTTGAAAAACAGCTAATATTATCAAATCAAAAGTAGACAAGTCAGTGATAAAAGTAAAACTTCCAAAAAAAGGAATATCACTTCATACCAGTCATATTGGTGTGATAAGAAATAGCAAGAGTTGGCAAGGATGTGGAGCAAATGGAACCCTCATGCACTGTTGCTGAGCACATAAATTAGTGCAAACACTGTGGAAAGAAGTAGGGAGGTTCCTCAAAAAACTAAAAATAGAAATATCCTATGATCCAGTAATTCCACTACTGGATATTTACTTAAAGAAAATGAAAACACTAATTCAAAAATATCTATGCAACCCTATGTTTATTGCAGCATTATTCATAATAGCCAGGCTATGGAAGCAACCTATAAATCCACTGATAGATGAATGGGTAAAGAAGAAGTACTGTGTATATGTATGTGTGTGTGTATTATATATATATGTAATGGAATATTACTCACCCATAAAAAAGAATGAGATCTTGGCATTTGTGACAACATGGATGGACCTACAGGGGTATTATGCTATGTAAGTAAGTCAGAGAAATACAGATATTGAATAATTTCATTTACATGTGGAATCTAAGAAACAAACAGATGAACAAATGGACAAACAAACATATAAACAAAAACCAGAAACAGACTCAAAAATATAGGGGGAAAAATGGTAGTTGCCAGAGGGGAGGGGTTGGCAGGATGGGTGAAATAGGTGAAGAGGATTAGGAGATAACAAACCTCTAGATTGATTGATTGATTGATTGATTTATGGAGGAGAGGAGAGGGAGAGGAAGAGAATTTTAAGCAGACTCCATGCCCAGTGTCTCACAACCCTGAGATTGTAACCTGAGCCAAAATCAAGGGTCAGACACTTAACTGACTGAGCCCCCGGGGGGCCCAGACTTCCCGTTTTAAATACTAAGTCACAGAGATGAAAAGTGAAGCACAGGGAATACAGTCAAATATATGGAATGGTGAGAGATGGGAACTACACTTAAGAGTGGTGAGCACTGCGTGAGGCAAAGAACTGTCGAATCACTATGTTGTACACCTATGCTATACTCCAAAACAAAAATACTTACCTTAAAATGATGTTAAAAAGCTACATATACTACATATTTTTTAAACAATGAAGTTCATTTATGTTTCTTCTGCTGTACTTGTATACCTTAATAAACATTACCTTTGGGGTGAATATGGGAGGAAAAAAATCAAGGCTCAATTTTTTAAAAAGTAAAGTTTAATTATTGGATAATTGGCTTTTCCTATTTCTTTTTCTTTAAAAGTATAATTTCTGAGATCTTTAGATGCCTCGTTTCAGTATTTTATCTTTGTAAAATGTGTATTAAAATTGTCCCCTCTGTAACTCTGGTAACAATTTTTTCTGTTTTTTTCTAGTTATTTTTTCCCCCAAATCTGGGTACTCCCACATGTACGATCTGCCAAGTATTTTAAAGTTAAAAAAAAAAAAAAAAAAAGAAGAAAAGAAAAAAGAGAAAAAAAAAGCTGAGAACATCTGTTCTAGAGAAAAGGTCTTGTAGGTTTTTTGTTTTTGTTTTTGTTTTTACATCATAGAGCAATCTCACACATCGTTTGCATGGAGTAGTTGCTCAAAAGATGTTTGTTTATTGAATCATATTGAGTATTATAATATATGGTACAACATTATTATAATAGGACTAGCAACCTGGAGTGAAAAATCAGAGCTTATGGTTTAAGAAAAGTGATTAATCATGAGGAATGCACAATTGAACGTTACTTTCCTGTCACATATATAACTAAGTGAAGTCTCACCATTCACGTAAGGCCATTTACTAGATGTCCATTCTGTGCCAGGCACTGCCCTAGGCTCTGCCTACAAAGACAGGCACAAGATAAGATCCTTTCCCAAAAATCACTCATAGCCTCGTAGACACTGCTGACCAGAGAATGGGAATTTACTAAACCATGTGACATAGACTATGACAGGTCCAAATTTTCTTTCTCTAACTCCTTTGTTTTTACTGTGAAGGTGATGGGAGTAAAGAGTCAAGGCTTTATCAGCACAATAACAATAATCAGCAAGAGAGGGGTTCATCAGCCTTAGAGAAAGATTCGGCCTCTCCCCCTAAACACAAAAAAGTATCCTGGCCTAGGAGACCTTGAGTGGGGACACTCACCAGTGGAATTCTGACTCTGGAGAGAGGCCTGAAGCATCTCTTGGAGGAGGAGGGGAGTGCAGGGGAGAAGTGAGGTGGAAAGGGAGGCCTGGATTTTCACAGGGGCAGATTTTGCCTGGACTGATGTGGCAGGAAAAATGAATATCATCAGCATTCACGATTGGCTTATTACTCTCTTAGATGCTGAGGGCATGAATGATGCTTATTGCTGTAGTCTAGAAGGGTGTTCGGTGTCCCACAGGTACCCATGAGATGAGAAAAGGAAAAACTGCCCAGTTCAGGTTGCATTGCAGATGTGGGGAGGGCAATGGAGATTCGAGAAAATGCTTAGGAATCTGAAAATTACTCAGTAAGGCTCAGACCCAGACCCTGTGTCCAAAGACCCAGACCCTGGCCCCATCACACTGCTTTCTTATCAAATGATAGTCAATTACCATGATTGTTCTTACCCTGAACAGACTTGGGGCGGGGGCAGAAAGTACACCTCAGTGCTGAGCAAAAGATGCTCCTTTTGAGGGTGAGGAAGAAAGGAAAGGACAGGATGGGTTGTCTTCCTCGGGAACAGAGTCCACAGGTGACAAAGATTTGTAATATTCATCTTCTCCATCAAGCACTTTGACTTGGCTGCAACAAAGAAAAGAGTTTTCAGCTGAAAAAGAGGACAAAGGGTATAGTCATCCCTGCAGCAGCTGAAGTTGCATATGAGAACAGGGTTGGGTCCCCCTTCCCAGTGGGAAGGAAGGACAGCTTAGGGTAGGTAGCTCAGGGTCTCCCAAAACACAGGAGCTGAGGTCTGATCCACAAAGCATTTCACCTCAGGGTCACGGGCTGATAATGGGCCCAATTTAGTGGGGTCTGGAAGTTGTGATCAAATTACAGTTTGTCTGCCTGAATTGACTCGTCTGTCCCTGTTTGGTTCCCTCTAGAAGAGAAAGTTCCCTCCTGTCCTCCTCCAGTGCTCAAACTGGTACCAGTTACCTATGTCACCATATTCTCTATCGGGATACTAACAAACCAGATGAGTCCTCTAACCACTGGGGGAGATTTTCCTTTGTGTACCTTTAAGGCCCAGGGGTAGGGTGATATGGGAAGCGGCATATTTGCATCGCGTGGAAAGCTCTTATTTGTGGGAGAGTTTTATGCGGTCTGCTACGTCTGCAATTATGAGGGAAACCACAATTTCCTGGGATAATTGTGAAAAATAACATTTGCCCTTAGGTGGCAATTTCAGCCTTTTCGGACAGAATAGATTCAAGTTTTATAAAGCTGCTACTGTGAAAAGTAGTTTCCAATGTCAATAATAGGGGTGATATCCCTATTTGCATATTTTTAGAAGCTTCTCTGGAAAGTTTTGCATTTTCTGTTATATCACAAAGGACCCCTTCTGTTTACAGTTGCTTAGAACTAAGAAGACAGATATTTACCCAAGTTTTCTTGGCTTCCTCTTGCTCCCTTGATATTCTAGAGTTCCCTGTGGAGAGGGCCAAGAACACACAGTCAAAGCAAAGCAGCAAGTCGTTAATTTTTAATTCAAAGTGATTTTGTGTTGAATGCAAGCAGATGCTGATAATATCAGAAGTCACAGCATAATTTTTTTGATCAAAGGGCTCAAGTGAGCCTGATGAAGCATGCATCTTGCTCGTCTTTGATAAACCACATCAATTATTCACCGTGAAGGCAGACATCCTGACATGAAAGCAACAGATAAAGAGCCTAAGCACATGTTCAAGAAGAGAGCATAAGAGAGTGGGGGTGGGGCTGGAGGGGCTGGAACAGGTATTAATAACAGAATTATTAACTGGAAACAAAGCCAGTGAAACAGCTTTATGGCCACTTTGAACTCACATTTAACTGGTTATAGTACATGGTATCCTCAGGGCTACTCAACATTTTGGGCTGCTGACATCTTCGGCGAGGTGTTCGCTGCTTCTGTATAAGACCGTTTTCTGAAACTGCAGCAAGACAGCAAAACTTCACTGTAGACCATCCGAGGTGTTGGGAAAGTCAGGTAAAAAACTGCACTTAGTGGAAACCGTGTCCCGTTTTAATGGGTATGTTGAAGTTCTGCTAATATTGGCAGAAATGTCATGCTAAGACACATATGCACACACAGGAACTGCCAAGGGTAAACAAAGACCACTATAACTTTGCCTTCGTCACTCTTATCCAAATCAGCCATCAAGAGTGACAGAAAGCAAACTGGTTCGTCCATGCTGGTAAAGTAGAGGTTGGTGGTCAGCCTTTGTAGAGTGTGGAGTGGTAGGTTAGTGCGATAACTCAGGACAATGAAGGCAATCTGGGATAGTTTGCACCACATCCTACAGTGAGTGTTCAAAGACATCTGGAGCACACACACTCCTGGGTAGATGAGAAGCAAACCTTTCACAGGGGGATACATTTTGGAGGGAAAATGGCTTGAACCAGTATTTACTGAAATGCTTTGAACAGTACCATTGATCCGTGCAATCTCTGGAAATACAGGGGAAAGGAGAAAGGGAAAAGATAATTGCATGGCTTTACAGAGGAGTCTCTCTGTGTTAGCCCCGATTTCAGAACCCTGGACCAAGAGTGAACTGGAGATTAAGAACCAAGTGTCCAGGGGCACCTTGGTGGCTCAGTGGGTTAAGCCTCTGCCTTTTGGCTTGGGTCATGATCTCAGGGTCCTGGGATTGAGCCCCACATAGGGCTCTCTGCTCAGCAGGGAGCCTGCTTCCCGGTCACCCCCCAACCCTCCACCGCCCAGCCAGCCTGTCTCTCTGCCTACTTGTGATCTCTCTCTGTCAGATAAATGAATAAAATCTTTTAAAAAAAAGCAAACCACGTGTCCAATGAAGTCATGATTTATTTCCTCTCCAAGCAGATGATTTTCATGGAATCTGCTGTCCTTTTGGCACTATATCTGAATCAGGATTTAGCAGTTCTAACTTCTTGCCAACATATGCGCGTGCACACACACACACACACACACACACACGCCCCAGAGCTGCCACAGGATCTTGTTCACAGGATCATGTCACAGTCTAGAGAAGAGATATAACTTTCTTCTACTGAGTGTATATCATATTCATAAAGTGGAGTTGGAGATTTATACTTGGAACTATAGCTTGACTTCACTAGAGGTTCCTACTATTTAGGGAAATTCTGGAGGAATTTTCTAAGTGAAGAATGACTCAGCAAGGGGCATTATGAAGAGCAAATCAGCAGTTTCCTAAGTATGAAGTTTTGCATCTGCACTTTTCTCGAACAGGAACATATCTATCTTGAACAAGGCTATTAGAACCATACAGGACTTTAGCAACCATTTATTCTAAATGTGCATTCTTTTTTTTTTTTTTTTTGAAAAGAAAACTGAGGCCCACAAATGTTGAATGACTCATTCCAGATGAAGTGGTAGAGTGAGTACACAATCCTAGACTCTTACCTCCTGTTCTAGAAGTGTTCTTTTTATTTTATTTTTTTTAAAGATTTTATTTATTTATTTGACAGACAGAGATCACAAGTAGACAGAGAGGCAGGCAGAGAGAGAGAGGAGGAAGCAGGCTCCCTGCTGAGCAGAGAACCCGATGCGGGGCTCGATCCCAGGACCCTGGGAACATGACCTGAGCTGAAGGCAGAGGCTTTAACCCACTGAGCCATCCAGGCGCCCCTAGAAGTGTTTTTAAAACTACAGCATATTGTTTTTCTTAACAAGAAACTTTTTTTGTAAGCTAAGGTGTAAGTAAAAGTAAGCTCTGTGAAAACATATTAATTAGCATAGCACAATGACGCGTTGCTTGCAGAGAGCTCCAGTAGCCTTTAAAGATATCCCTGTCCATATCTTCAGGAAGTTTGTGCAGAGGGCGGGACTCCAGCTCTCATGCTGGCGTTGTCCTCAGAGTATAAGGAATCCAGGATGGAAATCGGTTCTTTCTGATAGTTCCAACATACCTACCTCCTGCTTGCTTTGTGAAGTCCATAAACTGTGATATGGTAGGACACAAAGTCCCTTGTGTCACCTCCTCTGATTTATAGATTAATGAACAGAAGTGTCTGGAGTTAAGGTTGCTGGGGTGAACACACACTGGAGATCTGACATCTATTTTCCCTTAGACTTCCTAATATTATGGGAATTCCAACCTTGGAAACTCAAAAGGCTGATCTTAATAGTTTCTGAGTTCAGCTGGAGTTCAGCCCAGTTCAGCTGGACTTCATGTAGTGTTTACATTTGATCCGAAGCTTTTATTTATGTTCTCAATTGGGTATGCTTGAAATAAGATGTGGTTTTCAACTTTTGCTCTCGATGAATTTGCTGTTCCATGGGTGGGTGTTTTTTTCATATTCTTAGAAGGAATTTAGTTATTGGGTAGAATTTTCTCAATTTTAACATTTTTCCCACTAATTAAAAAAAAACAACAACGGTTGGTTTCTGATGGCATCTATACTATACTACAATCTAATGTAAGTTGGTGTCTGATTTAGCATTAAGTTTTAATTTTCATTATTGTAGCTTAAATATCTCCATGTTTCATGATGTTTTACAGAATGCCGTAACTTCGAAGCATTTTGCCATTGGAGGAAATATGAGTACCACTGATATGTGATCAATAATAAGCAACCAAATAAATATTTAGGAATGAACCATTATTTAATAAATGCTGTTGGAACAATTTCATAGTAAGATGCAAAAAGTATGTCTTGAATATAGACCTTATAAAATTTATCCTGTATGTAAGGTACTTTGCTGGATATTGTGGGGAAAAAAGGAAAATAAGACAAGGTCCCTGTCTTCAGTCTAGTAGAGGGCACAGGGTCTTAAGAGATTGAGTGACTTGTCATAAGTTAGTGCTGCTGGACTCCAGTTAGTTTTAAAAAATTCTAAATTGTTTACTTTTCTCAATATGCTTTTTGATTCTCACAGGCCGCAATAAATTCCAGATGTGTTATATAGTTAAACATTTAAAATATTCCTATAAAACCCTTAAAGGGAATGCAATGGATTATCTCAATATGGAAGAATATATTAATGACAACGATGGGCTCAATTATAATATAAACAAGAAAGAAAAATATTCTATATGATGGACAGTAACAAAACCAAGATGAAAGGAAGTACATTAGAAAGATTATAAACAAATTTAAAAATATATACACACAGAAGTCTACCAACCATAATGTGGAGAGGCTGAGGCAAGAGAAAGATGGAGACACATTCATACATATTGAAATACAATTAAATGAAATGAGATACTGAAATTGTTTAGCCATCCTGACAAACAGCTTCAACTAAAACAACTACTACTGCTTTTCTATTAATTAGGCTAAATTAAAGATCCAAAGACAATGTGGGAGTGGCCCCACATACACAGATGAGCCCATAGGCTCCACCTTGCCTGAGAGAATAAATAACAACTTGACAACAAATAACACAAGCTAAGCAACTTGTTCCAAGAAACATGTCCCAGTGAAGGAGACCAGAAGGAGAGAAAAAGAATTTATATGAAAATGGATTATGATAACACTTTTGTAGTGGAAAAAAGCTAGAAACATGACAAATATTTAACAATTGGGGAGAAGAGAACTCTGGGATATGAACATGATATTCCCATGTTCCCACAAAGGCACCAACAAAGATAAATTAAGGTATGCTGTTGAAAGATGAAAATTCAAAATTCAGAAAAAGAAGAAGAAGACAAAACAGCATATATCACATTGATTAAATCTAAATAGGTGTGCACCTTGAGAAGTTTATCATGAATTTTTTCCTTTAAAAATTAAAAGAAAAAATTAAAAGAAATCAATGAGGCATGTAGGGCAAAATTATTCTTTCTTTCAGTAGATGAAGAAAGCATGGCTAAGAAAGTTAAATCTCAAAGAGGCAGAGCGGAAGCTGGAACCCCTGTCTTTTGGCTTCCAAGGCAAAAAGTTCGCTTCTAAGAGGTATGAAACAATAGGGTTATGTGGTAATTTACCTAGTTCATTTGACTAGTTTATGTAGATAAATGGGTAATTCAAGTTTGAAGATAAACAATAGTATATGAGTCATTTGAAGACAATGATGTTCATAATCTGAAAGTGGCCTATTTCTAGCTCACACAAACGTTTGTAAGCCAAGCCAATGCTCCAGTTTGTAATCCTCTGGGGGCTACCTCCTCTTAACAGTTTTTGAAAGTATATTATGTCATAGATACCATTTGACATAGGTCTTTCCCCCTTTCAAGAATCCCTGTACCTTCTTTTCCCCTTGCACCTTCTGATTTCATATTTGAGATCTGAGTACATCCTTCTCTTAGGAGTTTTGTTCCAGAAACTTATAATAAACTGCAGATAAATTCGTTGCAAAATGGAAGACTTGTAAACGGCATCTCAGTCAGGAGCACGGGGTCAGGCATGCTTCTGGATCCCCAACCCCAAATCATCACACTGTGTTTGCACAACGGGCTAAGCCCTTGGTGAGAGACAAAACAGCTGAATTCAGTTGCCGGCTTCGTAGCAAAACTTCAAACAGCTGATTTGGAAATTTCATATTTCAATTCTCTTTATTGAACATGCAGGTATGCCACACCAGAGTTGCCAGATCAAATACAGAACACCCAATTAAATCTGAATTTCAGATAAACAACCAATACTTTTTTTAATCTAATAAAACCCTGTGCAATATTCAGGACATACTTGTATTAAAAAGTGATCAGTTATTCATTTGAAATTCAAATCTAGCTGGGTGTTCTGTATTTTTTTTTATTGTTGCTATATCGGGCAACCCTGATTCCAGCACCATTTCAAGTCACAAACAAGGCCTTTTGTTTCTTCCTAGGGTCTCAGAGATGAAGAAGGAAACTATTTCCTCACTCTGACTTGCTGAGTTACAGGTATTTTGGCTACAAATGCTCTTCCTCCCGACTGTCCCCTAACAGTTTGTCCCCTAGGGTTTCACTTTTTATAACCCATTACAGATGGTTCATTTTGATCTATTTCCTAACAGGATCGTAATGAGGGAAGGACCACCACAAGGGAGGGCAGGATGGGGCATACAGCGCAAATATTCTCCTTCTTAGTGGGGCAGCATGGATTCTGGGCCCCTGAGAAATGGACAGGCAGTGGGCAGGGTTCCTGGGAGAAAAGGGAGAGGGCACACTGGGAGAACCATAGCCCCGTACGCCCTCCCTGTGGGCCCTCCTCAGGCAGGAATATGTTCTGGGCGGTAAGACTGCTGATCTGATTGCCATTTGTGGATGAGGCATTCCCAGAGTCACTTGCCAAGTAAAACATCCCCATGAAGCAAACAGTGTTCAGTGTTCTAGATTTACAGAAGGCAAATCCCATATGGGGTTACTAGATATATCCGTGGGGCACAAAACAGAATTAGAGTTATGCAATTAACTTACAGAGCTCTGTCAAGTCCGTGCATAAAGGGGGTACTTCATTTCTATGACCAAAGTTCTCAGGGCAGATGGGGGTGACAGCAGCCTAGCTGTCAGCTGGATAATCTTTCTCCTCCATGATTGCTGACCATGCTGTGTGGTACTCCACTGGACACTTAATGAACTAGCCTCCAATGAGATGACTTGTCTTTTCTGGCCCTATGTCTCTTCCACTTACCAATTCATTTTTATGGATCAAGTCTCGTTTTACAAAGTAGCTTTTTCTTCATTTCTTCTCATTTTTGGGAAGGACGACAAACCCCAAAGAGATGACAGAGGCATAGGGAGATTAAGAGATCACACAGCAAGTTAGAGGCATAGGAAAATTTGGGGTTCCAAATGTCCCAAAGATCATTTTCTTTAAGGGGTCTAAGTCCAGGGAGCATGGACCTCTCTCCGGTCTCCCTTCAGAGCCAGGGCTAGCTCAGGTCTTTTGATTCAAAATCTCAAAGCCCAGGCCGTGGCCTTTACTATGATGCTTGTTCTTTTACAGAGACATTCTTAGAAGTTTTCACCTCGCCCTAACTTCAGGAGGGACGAAGGAATTCAGTGTGCTTTTGTAAAACACACAACCAGAAAGAGAGATTTTCTCCTGGGGTGCATGTAATTCAGATCTTCCTTTCTAAGATGAAAGGAAAGCTACAAATTTTCCCAGTTGCCATGTTATGTCATGAGCAATCTTCTTCAAAATTGCAAAATTGCTACAAAGAAAACATCCTTGAGTTAAATTAGTGCCTGTGGAAGATGGTGGAGTTATAAACTGTCTACATGGAATTTTCTCCTTACTAGTTAGGGAAGTGGTAATAACTTCCCCTAAAACTATTTTATAGCTCAGGGCTTGGCACACACTTAACAAATAATGAATGAATGCATGGTGACCATTCACTATTCTTGTTAAGGTCTGTTCCATCTATGTGGCTCACTCTTTGGTTCTGTCAGTCAGGATATTACTGCCAGGGCTTCCAATAGGAAAAGAGCCTCTCCTATCCTTGGACACCTCTGGGGAAACTAGTCTACCAAGGGTAGAGATGAAGTCAGCCTCTTAAAAACAAAGTTGATTGTCACTGTTGTATTTTTTTTCTTAATATCCTTTCAAGATTTTTCTAGGACTATGTATTCACTTTTCTTCTTTTCTACCCCCCTCCCCTTTTTTAAAGAATTAGTTTATTTATTTGGGGGAGAGAGAGAGCACACATGAGCAGGGTAGAGGCAGGGGGAGGGGCAGAAGCAGAGGGAGAAGTAGGCTCCGTGCTGAGCAGGGAGTCCAAGGCAGGGTTCAATCCCAGGACCCTGAGACCATGACTAAGCCAAAAGCAGACATTTAACCCACTGAGCCATCCAGGTGTCCCTGCATTCACTTTTCTTAACAACCCAAAATTCACTTATTTATTATTGCTTTCCCCTCTACTTAACAATAAAGTCATATTTTCCATGATATTAACCTACTCGAAAAAGTGTATTTCTTTGAGAGTTACATTTTTTTTTTAAGATTTGATTTTTTAAGTAATCTCTACATGCCAACATGGGAGTCAAACTTACAACCCTGAGATCAAGAGTTGAATGCTCTACCGACGGAGCCAGCCAGGCGCCCATAGAGTCACATTTTTTTTTTTTTAAGATTTTATTTATTTATTTGACAGAGAGAGATCACAAGTAGACAGAGAGGCAGGCAGAGAGAGAGAGAGAGGGAAGCAGGTTCCCTGCCGAGCAGAGAGCCCGATGCGGGACTCAATCCCAGGACCCTGAGATCATGACCTGAGCCGAAGGCAGCAGCTTAACCCACTGAGCCACCCAGGCGCCCCTAGAGTCACATTTTTAAAGTAATAAATGAACATGATGTTCAAATAAATTAAGCATAAGAGTCCATCTTTCTTCTCCCCCACCTATGATTCCATCCCCCAAACAGTAGTAAATCCTGGAACAAGTTACTTATCTTCCAGATTGGTCTCAATGGCATAATTTCTAATGGTTGTATGGTATTTCATTTAATGGATGACGCATGATTAACCAAAATAACTTCCTATATTCAGCAGGAAAGTTGTTTCCAGTGTTTTTCTCTAAGCAGTGCTTTGAGGAACATCTCATAATTTGATCTTTGATAATAATCCACATTAGTTTCTTAAGATAAATTCCTAGAGGTTGAACAATTGGCTAAAAATTATACATATTTTAAAAAGTCATGATTTATCCCAATTGCCATCCAGAAAGTATGTAGCAAATATCCTTCTACCACCTGGACCTGAGATATATCCATTTCTGAAGGCCCTTACCAGCATGGGACAGCATCCTTAAGATAAAATCTGATAACTGTATAGGTGAAAAATGGCACCTCATTTGTGTTTTGATTTGCATTTCATTGATTACTTGAAGGACGAGTGTCTGTTTTTCCCCCCTCCCTGTTTATTAGTCATTTGTGTTTCAGGATTGCCTGTGAGCTGAAAGCAGCACAGGTCCCGGCTGGACCTACCCTGGATGGAATGAGCTTTGGCTGCCTGTTGCAATGGAATGATAGATGAGATTTCCCACTGGCTAGCAGGTGTGGAGACGCCCCTTTTGAAAATGAGCATGTTGTTGGAAAGCATATCTCAACCTTCTGTCATCATCCACCACTTAAACATTTTTTTCTATATTCAAGACACCTGTACTATTCTTCATGTAGTATTTTTAAAATCAACTACGTTTTCTTTTTTTACTTAAACACATTTTTTAAAAAATGAATCTTTATTCACTGCTGTGCTAAGTGGAAAGCCAATGACATTTGCCATAAACAGAAGTAAATCATGAAGTAAATACAATGAAAGCAAAAACAGTACTATCACACCTGAACTAGATTCCATTTCCCACAGAATGTTCTGGGCTTCTTTAAAAGGTTTGTTAAAAGGAGAGGTAAGTGTGAGAGGAATTTAAAACCTATTAATATAGTTACGATTTTCTCCTTAATATGAAGAATTTAAACCAAGAACTGAAAAAGGAGTAACTTTCTTTTACACAATTCAGTGTTGTTTAACGTCACATTCAGACACCATCTAAAATCAAGTTGCAGGCCACTAGAGGCCCGTGTCCCACACTTTGAGAACTATCAGTGTTGTGAAAGAAAAAAACCCAGCAGGTTTAGAAAAACTGGAGCCTGAATCCCACTCTACCACTTACTAGAGGTCTGAACTTGGTGATGATGATCACCCAATTAAGGTTGTGGTGAAGACGACAGATAACACATGAAAAGAGAAAACCTGGCACCCAAGGCTGAGCTGGTGCTCCTAAGGGGTTAGCCCAATTCTGGTTATATGGGGGTGGTTCTCTACCCTGGCTGCACCTTAGGGTCCTCTGAAGAACTTATAAAAAGTACAGATGCCTTAGGCTCACCCCTGGACATTAGTCAAGTTGGTCATTCAGTTAGTCAAGGGCAGGGCTCTGCTTTTAAACACAGCGCCACCCCTCCCCCTCATCCCCTTCCAGAAGACTTTAACTTGTAGCCAGCTTTGGAAAAGCTAAGGACCTAAACCTCTCCTAAAAGCTTAGATTGATTTCACAGATTAGCTAGCGCCATCTTACCAAGTTGGCATGGGGCAGGGGCCGGGGTGGGGGGGGTGGGTGGTCAAGAAGTTTCAGTTGGGCAGGAGAAATTGTGGGGAAGGGAAGTCCCAGAGGACTACTAGCACTGTGAGGTATTCACTTTGTGCTGGAAGCCACATCAGATGACTTGAGCTAAAGCCATGGACTCTGGGAAAATCATTTTTCATATCCTAAGAGAAAGTTTTGCCGACCACAGAAACATTATCTCTGGTGTCCAGAGGGTATGATGCTGCTTAGCGCTCTCTGGCAGGTTTTGGTGTGAATGAATGACAAAGCTGAAAAGCCATTCTGACCTACTAAACTCTTTTTAAGTCAAACGTAAATGTAGGGCAAAAGCACTGGAGTGTCGGGAGGGTTGAAACAAGTAAAAAATGTTTAAAAGGCACAAGCTTAGAATCAGTAATATGGATTCAGCAATGGGTTGCTGTTGGTTTCTTTCTGCTTTCCTTTGCCCAGTCTACTCAGAATGCTTGCATCATGTCCCATCTCTCTGCTTTTAGGAGTTTTTAAACTGCTTATTCTGGGCTATTGCAATGTTCCCTTCCAGCCACATGTCTTCCTGTGGGGATGACTGACTTCATCTGTACCGTTCCTGACAATGGCTATTCCCTAACTTTGGTCCTGTTGCGGGGTGGGGGCAGGAATTAAAGCCAAAATGGCCACCCAATCTCTGCCCAGTGAAAAACAGCACTAATTCAGCTTTTTAAAAAATGTCAACATGAAAAAAATCCAAGACCTGATCTGATGCTTAGCAGACCCACAATGCTAGGCAGCAGGCTGGGAGATGTCATTTCTGGAACTCCTAATGAGATGCAAATCACCTAGTGAACTACTAGAGCTGAGAAACAATGTCCTGGGTAAAAGCAGATAAAAATGGAACGAAAGAATGTCTTTGAAGATTGGAACGACATTTTAAATGCTTGAGGATATGGGACACCAGATAGTGCTGGTTTTAGTAAACTAATTGTGACTGGGTCTTTGATTCTTCGTGGCAGGGGATCCTGGGGCATTCATCCCCAGCTCTGCCTTGCTTTCTAAGTTGGGGACCTGGTTCTGCTTCTTGCTACTAGTGTGCAAAGGGCAGGTCAGCTGTAGTGAAACCAACGCTGGACTTGAGGTCAGAAGGCCTGGGCATAGTTCAATTTCTGGAACTTTCTGGTATATGACCCAGGTGAACTGCTTACTTTTCTGGCTGCCACGTTTTATCTGTGAAACAAGGGGTTGGACCGATGGAGTGATTTTTCAACAAAGGGTGGTGGTGCAGCCCACTGCACATTTTCTTGCCTGGAGATTTGAGGCTGTTATCCCTGAAGTCATGTTCCTTCCCTGTGAGTGTCTGTGCATAGTGAGAGATGTGCCTGATGAGAGTTTGTTGTGTGAAAGCAGGAAGAGAGAGAACCATCAGCTAAGAGACTCTTTAAGGTCCCTTCCAACTTTAAGATGCTGTGATTGCCAAATTCCAGCCACTCATTTTCAAAATGGACATAAATCCTATGGACCCTATTGGCCTTCTTGGAATTTAAAGAAGACCCATCAAACTGCAATCAGGCTTCAGGATGGAAAGTTCTTGGTAACTATACCAGAACGTTGCTGTAATATGATTCATTCACTTCATAAGCAATGCTGCACAAGGGGGTGCTCACCCAAACCCCTTTCTTGGTCATTTGGTTACTGATGGGCTAAAAGACCACACTTTAATTTCACCCACCCTTCCCAGCTGTGAGCAAAAACTCCAATGCACAGGTTAATACTGTACAGCTGTACAAACACCCACCCAGGTTCACAAATTCTAAAATATTTTTACATATAGAGAACAGTCATTAGTATGATGGACTTGGTTTGGGGGAGATTATATGCACAAATGATTTGGAACTCTGTATGTGTGTGTGTTGTGTGTGTATGTGAGATTGTAAAGAATGTGAATAATAGACCAAATGAAACCACAGTTGTGATTTTTGTTTTCATTATACTAATGAGATGCAAAAGTGGAATCAATGCAGTATTAGTGGTGAAAAATGAGATCACTCTGGTTCTTTCCATTTTCATCTCCAAAAGCCAATAAATAGGAAGTATCTGGGGGAAATAAAGTTAAAAAGAAAATAACTACATTTGGGTTATTGTCCTATTTTTGTGCAAGTTGGAAAAAATTTCCTTGGTACACTGTAAATTATATTTTGTCCAACTATCCAGTACGTCTTTAAGATTTATAAAAATATTGAGACACAGAGGTCTTAGTTCTCTGCTCCAATCAAGAGTTTAGACTCTAGTTCTTCCAAGTCATACAGAACTACTAAACTTCTTTGCCCTGTTTTCTTACAATCTGATATGAGCTTAATCCATAATGGAAACAATATACAGACTAATAGCCTCTCATACCCTCCCTTTCCCTTTATTCTCATGGGAGGTTATCTTGTCATGAGGAGGTCATAAGAGAACTGAGTCTCTCCACAGGACTCAGGATCTCTCAACAAATTAATGCCATCAACCTTTTTTTCCCATTTAAATTGCACTTCTCTGAGTCATTTGACTAGTATAGCTATAAGCCCATTCCAGCATGTCACAAAAAAACAAGCCAAGCTTAACAAAGTAAAAACTTACAGTTGTTAGCAGCATATCTGAAAATGGATATCTCCTGTGTTATACAGAGATTTAGGTCTTGAAAAGGAAATTAATTACCACTTTTACTCAGGCTTCTGTGCAGTGACTTTGTATACTGACACAGTGTGCTCTGACCACTCAGTCTGACCAGGCTAAATGACAGGTCCAGTGAATTTAATTTTAAGTTTACAAACTAACATATTTTAGGCAATCCGTATCAGCAATTCTCTACTCTTGGACCCTAAAGGAAACACTGTTTCAGGGACTCTGGTATCTTGGCTTAGTCAAATAAAATTAACAATCAGAAACCTGGTAGCATTTATCTGACAATAAAGAAAATCATATTAACAGGAGCTCTCCACTGGAGGGATCTTGGACATCCGTGATGGCGCCGGGAAACGCGCCACTACCTCTGAAAGAGCGGGAGGTCCTGGCTGACTTGGCACCTTCCCACTTCCAGCTTTCACTGCCTCTCACCCTGCATGAGATGGGGACCCAGCAGAGTGGGGTTAAATGGGTTGGGGAGCCAGTCCAGCTGGGGGTCATTAGCAATCAAGGACCAGCATTAAAAGGCAGCAGGAGACTAAGGGTCTCTGACAGGCTTGGCTCTACACACCATCTGGAAAGAAAGAGGCTGTAGAAGCTGGATTAAAAAAAAGGAGGGGGGGGAGAAGAAGAAGAAGGAGAACTTCATGGAGATCCCTTCTTGGAGATTCAAACATGAACAGTGATGTTATTTTCAAAGGGGGTCCTTCATTTTTGAGAGTTGGGCCAGGTAGCCACATTTTCAGGTCAATCTCTGGCTGTAATGACAATTCATTGGTGCCTGGGTTGGGACCAGCCCAGGAAACTCTGTCTAATGGTTTGATAATGGCTAGTAATCAGAACATCCATGCCATAATAAATAACATGGAGGACATGGGGAGATGGAGAGGAGAAGGGAGTTGAGGGAAATTGGAAGGGGAGGTGAACCATGAGAGACTATGGACTCTGAAAAACAACCTGAGGGTTTTGAAGGGGCGGGTATGGGAGGTTAGGGGAGCCAGGTGGTGGGTATTAAGGAGGGCATGTATTGCATGGAGCACTGGGTGTGGTGCAAAAACAATGAATACTGTCACGCTAAAAAGAAATTTTTTAAAAAAGTGAAAAAAAAAAAAAAAAGAACATCCATGCTGGATAATGTGTGAAGCCTGAAGTATCTGGGCTCATACCAAATAACACATTTAGCTGTACTCTATACCCTATAGTATGATCTGTGATTAAGAGGAGAAAAGCGGAGAGCTTTACTTTGGATGTACCCAAATTGATAATTTAAGCTGTTAATTTTTGACACAATGAACATTTTTTTTTTTTTTTAGATTTTGTTTTTATTTATTTGACAGACAGAGATCACAAGCAGGCAGAGAGGCAGGCAGAGAGAGAGGGAGGAGGAAGCAGGCTCTCCGCTGAGCAGAGAGCCCAATGTGGGGCTCGATCCCAGGACTGTGAGATCATGACCTGAGCCAAAGGCAGAGGCTTTAACCCACTGAGCCACCCAGGTACCCCAACACATTGAAAATTTAAAAACAAGCTGGGACTCACTTTCTAAGGTCATTCTAAAATAATCTGTATAAAGAGGTGGCAGTCATAGATGTCACATAGGGCATATACATGATCACTGACTTTGGCTTACACTATTAAGTTGCCTCTCTCTTTTTTTCCTTTTAGACTTTTGGATGTCCCTCATCCTTAATTGTAAATACATAAGAAAGAAAATATGTTTAAAGTACAGAATTTTATTTCTTTTGATCACAGATTGTTAGACTTATAGAACAAAGAAAACTTAAAATGTGATCCTTAAGATGTATTACAATACTAGTTTAGAATGAGCTATTATTCTCACAGTAAGAATCACTAATATAATATTATAGCTTAATTCAAGAGAGGAATTTGCATTCCAGCTCATTACTGTGTGGTTCTAACATTAATCTTCTGAATACCTTTAGTTCTGATTACAAAACAGCCAGTGCAAGGAAAAGGACTCAGGCTTGTATCTGTTTTTAGATGGTGAATGTACTTTCCTGATATTGTTAAGAATGAATAGTAGCTAAAATTATCCTCATGAAGCTTTTGGTAAGGTTCTAGATGCTGGGCTAGGGAAAAAGTAATGGGAATGATCTAGGTCACTGAACCATCTCAGATTTAGGGTCACATGATGGGGGGCTCAGGTGACACTGGCTGCTGATTCAGGTAGTAGACATCATGTAGAGAAGAAATCAAGGTGGTTACAGACCAGCAGAAATGTGCAGTTCTGAGCATCAAATCTCAATCATTTTTTGTCCTTAACTTTGGATAAATTTACATCCATTATTGGCCAGCCTATCAGAGATAGTGTTTTACTTAAAGCTCTAGTCACAAAGAACAGAGTTTAAAAAGAGATATACAGATACCCAGAGTCAGAACACTGTGGTCATAACACATGGAAAATCCTATTCTTAAGGTTCTGTAGTTGGGCTCATGCTAATTTTGACAGTTCTCCTGAAAGCTTTTAGTTTTTTTTAGGTATATAAGGGTGACTATGTGAACGTGACTTCTAAATCATGGAAACCAGTACTGATTAGAGTTATGGGTTTCTGGGAATGGATATGAAGGGTTTCTTTTAAATAGGTAAAAATATCCAAACTTGATGTCTACTGCCCAATCTCACACCAAAACTTCATAAAAGATTTGTACCTTGGTTTGGCATGGAAGATTGTTAGTACTAACTTACGCAAGTTCACTTATCTCTGAGAAGCACAGAGTAGAACCCAGGATTCAATTGGCAACAAAGCCCACGCCCTTTTTGTTATGGCCTATTGCTCCCCTACACTTCACTGGTGAGAGAGGGGGAAGGGTAAGGGGATTGAAGAGAGTGGGGAAAGCTTGAAATAGATGCAGAATGGAATGGGAGTGGGTCCTGGTCTGGGACTAGTATTTAGAGAGCATTATAGGTCCAGCCAGGACTGGAGATGATTATTTTATGAAGGGCACAAAACTGCCCAGGTAGGATTTTCAGCAATGATTCTTAGGAGTACAAGTGTAATGCAGAGGAGGAAGGATTAATCTGGAGCTTCGATATTTCACATGGTGGATGGAAGGACCTAAAGTTTGTCAGAGTAACTGAATTCTAGTCTAGGCTGAAGGCAGGTAGAAGGCAAGACAGCAGAGCTTGGAAGGCAATGGAAGAACAGCTGAGACAGGGGTGAGAGAGCTGGAAAGAGAGGCTGTGGTCCTATGGGGAGCAGCTCTTGATGTGTCAATGTAGCCATTGAGGTAGATGCCTGGGTGGAAAAGAGATGAAGGTGACTGGTGTGAAAGGGTAGGGAGCAGTCAAGTTTAGGAGTTGGACAGATTGTATGGCTGTGAAAAAAATCTCTCTAGTTGGTGGTGAGATTTGGGAACAGAGAAGATGATAAATTAAATACCCAAATGCTCACTGAATATGAAGTGACCAGGATAAGGTCCGTAAACAACAGGAACAGAGGGTGATCAAAGGAGACATAGATAGCAAAGGCAAGTTAGCAGGATGTGAATTTTACCCATGACCCCTCCCCCACCCCAAGGTCCTGCTGATGGGGCTCCACTCAAGACTGCATGGGAAATGGTGGCCAGTAAAAGCGGTAAGTCAGAGGAGAGGAAACCCAGAAAACAGTGGATAAGCAATGACACCATGGGGCGACTAAAGTGCCTGAGTTTTGAGGAGTAGCCAGTGGTGACCAGCAATCAAGGCAGGCTGGAGAAAGTCAGCCCAAGGTCTCAAATGGAATAACCTTTGTTGGGAAGTTCCATCAGTGCCAGTGGGAACTGGTAGTCACAGAAGCTAAGCGCCAGCAGGCTGAATGGTTCAGGACTCCACACCACTGATTGGTGCAAGGTTATTTTCATGCTCCTGAAAGGCAAATCCTGAATATGGGAGAGAGATTAATAATGATTAATTTATTGTTGGTAGGCCAGTTTGTGGGAGTTTGAAAAAAAATGGGGGTGAGAGCAGAAGAAAAAGAGAGGAGAAGAACCAAAGTCCAGGTGGATGGAGAGAGGGGCTGGACAATGGCCCTCTCTTTCCCATTACCAGATTAATCTCTGGCCCGTGGTGTGAGGTGGGTCCCTGGTCCCAACTGCTCTGCGGGACCTTTTTTTTGTAAAGTGAGAAGGAAGACATCAGGGGCTCATGTCATGCTCTGCTAAGAAAGGGTTGTTGGGTGTCCTTAAGCATTACGGAATTGAACAAGACCTCTTGCTCATTTAATAAACACAGTGTCTTTCTTGTCAGCAGTGCCTGCCGCAAGCCTTGGCACAGTGGGATGAACCCAAATACCAATGGTCATGCTATACCAGAACCATGACTCCCTGCTAACCCCTGGCACCACTGGTGAGGGTAAACATGTCTTTTTCTTCCTGAAGGTGAAATCTGTCCCTTATTGCTTACTCAATTTTATTCAGGGTCTATTCTGTGCCAGGCCCTGGGGATGGGGCAGTGAACAAAGATCTCTGCCCTCAAAGAACTCACCAGTTGGTAGGGGAGAAACATAATAAAGAATAAGCGTAGGGGTGCCTGGGCAGCTCAGTGGGTTAATCCTCTGCCTTCCGCTCAGGTCATGATCTCAGGGTCCTGGGATTGAGCCCCAAATCAGGCTCTCAGCGGGGAGCCTGCTTCCCCCCACCCCCGCCTGCCTCTTTGCCTACTTGAGATCTCTCTCTCTGTGTCAAATGAATAAATAAAATCTTTAAAAATAAAAAAGAATAAGCATAATGAATCATATGGTATATGCTAGAAAGTTATGAAGATTATTAACAAGAACAACAACAACAAGATAATAGGGGAGGGCACAATGACTAGCCCATTGTCCTTAAGGTCCTGAGCACTGGTGCTGCTGGGCTTCCTTCCCCAAGGTCTGATGACACCCCCACAAATCCTCAGATGCAAATACATACCACAGGTGACCCTTTCTCCACCAGGCTTCACCTGGCCAGTCATATGTTCCTCCTTGTAAAATTTTTGGTTCGTGGGGGCTAGACCAAAGCTGTGGACCAGGTGACAGAGAAGAGGATGCCTTGGCATCTGTGCTACCTGGTAGAAGTGGAGCTTTGTAGGGAAGGGGTGGCTCAGTACAGGCTCTCTTTCCTGTCCAAGTGTCCAGGGAAGGTTTCACCCAGGAACCAACTGCTGCTCCATGGGTGGGACTCAGTGCCCATGAGACCGGCCTGGGGATCCACTAGGTTGCTAACGACATCACGTTTTTCTGTTCTTCAAGGTCTCTTGAGCCAACGAGGAAATGAGATTCACAAAAATCAATTCATGAAATGTGAAATGTGTACATTTTGATGGAGGTCCACAGAGGAAGCAAAGAAAATACATAAGCCCCTCACTGAAGCTACAGGGAAGGAGAATCTGACGTTTCCTACAAACAAGGGAAGGTATATAGAAGTTAATCGTGCTATACCCAAGGTTACTGTTTTCAAAGATTTATAAGATATTATTGCTGTTCTCTTCAGTGTGCCTTTTTCTATTTATTTTATTGGATGCAATAGTAGGAGGCTTTTGAATTCTGCCTCCTCCTACCCCATCCCTAGGAAAGGAGCTGAGCCTCTGAGAGGAAATATTGAACTACTCTTTTTAAATCTATTATTTTTTTAAAAGATTTTTATTTATCCATTTATTTGACAGAGAGAGAGAGGGGGAGAGAGAGAATAAGCAAAGGGAGCAACAGAGGTAAAGGGAGAAGCAGGCTCCCTTCTGAGCAAGAAGCCTGATGCAGGACTTTATCCCGGGAGATTTCAGGACCCCGGGATCATGACCTGAGTGGAAGGCAGACACTTAACTGACTGAGCCACCCAGGCATCCCTGAACTACTCCTGATTCCATTTCTAATTTGTAGTATTCTCATAGGTTCCAGTGTCTTCGACACTCCCATTTTGTGCAAATACAGTTCTGCTCCAATAAATGTTAGCCCCAGAGCTGGTTGTTGGAGATCCCATGTTGCTAAATGACTCTGGCCCTTCTCCTTAAAAAACCAAATAAACAAACAAACAAAAAAGCATAATCACTTAAGACATACCACTTGATGATAGAAGCTTCCCTGAAGTAAGATTCCTCAAATGTGGGTTAAATGTCTATGTGGAGCTATGTAAGTAATTTTGAGGCAGAATGTCTTTAATCAGCCAAATTTCTGTTTCATAAGGACCTAGGTGGTGCCTCATCTAGTTGCCAACAGGGCCGACCTGCTAATTCTCTCCATTCCAGAACATGGTTGTTTGTAGTTCTGATGAATTTGCCATGCTGTTAGCGGGGGTTAATCTGCGAGTCCTACATGAAGGTTAGGAAACTGCAAGCTAAGCTTATCCTCCTCCTAAAAGGCAAATAGACTCTTCGACACTTTCTGACCTCCCAGATCTGCAACTGCTTGCTTTGGAAACTTCAGTCTCTTTCCTGTGATAACACATCTTTGAAGAGTATATTTTCACCTCTGTATCCTTGTACTGAGAATTAGATAAACTAGCTTCACAATATATAAATTGTTCAATAATTGGAGCAGGCATCTCACATCAAAATATGCAATTCAGATTTTATCTACTACCCAAATGCAAAATTCTCAAGGGTGCTGAGTTATGAAATTATTCAAACACAGAAATTAGCATTTTAAAAAGTTCCCAGCTGATAGAAAAGTACTGTTCTCTGATACTTTTCCCTGTGTGTAACTTAGCAAGTACTGGATATTTAGAGCCAACACATCCCATGAAGCAGAACAATACTTAAGGATGTAGCAGCAAGTAAAAAGAACATTATTTTATTTGACAGAGCTACCATAGCTGGAAGAAGAAATGTACATAGGTATATCATTTCTGTTCAAGACCCCCGGAAGTTTCTGTTTAGAACTCAATGGAAAATTACTGACCACCTGATACAGGGCAATAACTTTGCCAACAAAAGTCAGACTTGCTATAAGGTCCTAGAGATCTCTGCCTTGGTCTCCCTTCTGAGAATCAGCTACACTGAGGAACTGAGCACGATGAATATAATGGAAATAAAACTCTCCAGGTGGACATTGTTTTGCCCTCTGATTCTGTTCAAGAGCCTCCTCTTTACTGTGGGGACCATATTTGACGTATTTGCATGTGGCTGATCTCCCCTCCTCTCCCTCTTCCCCAAGTTCAGGTTGAACCTGTAGCCCAGGCCTAGCCCAGCAGTTTCCGTTTGCCATTCATAGTGGTCTGTTCCGGGGGTGGGCATGTAAGCCAGGAAAGGCTGAAGTTCCTCTAAGAGACCTGAGATAGGGCACTGGAAGAGAGAGCGCCTTTGCCCTTCGGGATCTTGAGACAGGATCAGTGGTCATTTTACTAACATTGAAAAATGACAGCCCAAAAGGGATAAGCAGCACTGAGAAAGGGAGACACAGGAGAGAGGGAGAGGCCTAATGCCATTGTTTGAATCCCAATAAATTACATTTCGAACTAAGCTAGTTTGAGATGGATTTCTGGTTCTCATATCTAAATGAGTCCTTCCATAGTTTTTACGAACGCGTAACTTACGTAATATTGCCCTTCCTGATAATCATTAGTACTCCACAGCTGCACCTGCACCCAGTGAGGAGCACCCTGGGGTCCTTTCCCTTAGTCTCTCAGAGAGCTCTAATGCATCACGGATTAGGTCATTAGGTCTTTTTGAGCCACTAAAAATTAACATGTGGATGTCCCTGAAGGAAAACCCGCTTGTTTGGTATGTGTGAGTGTTTGTGTGTGGGTCTGTGTGTATGGCATTTCATTACTTTAATATTAGCTAGAGGTGAAAACAAGCTCAGCATGCCAGTGTAATTTGTGAGACATCCATTTCTTATTAATGAAGTAAACAGAGGCATTTGTGAGGAAGTATGAGCATGGAACTCAGCAAGCACGTGGGCGATTTCCCACCTACACCAGACGAAACATGAAAGAGCAACTCTTAATTACAACCAAATATTAGCGCTGGCTCCTGGGAACTCATCATCCCATCTCAAGGTCTACATTTATGAAAATTTAAGCAATGTCTTAAAACATGTTAATTTGTTCTTTGTTTATTTCTCTCCCTGACAGATTAATTTATTCCAAGGGACTTTGGTTCTCAAGCGCTAATATATTGATCGGGCCCATGTACGACATAGCTAATAGCCTGGGGAGGAGATTTTGGTGGAAAACAAAAGTCTTTCTTGTACTTTTCCTTAGGTAATTAACTTTTATTTGTGGGCCCTGGAATGCTTCCAGTTTTCTCTGGATTTGCATCTCTGACTTTCAGATCAATGGTTGATTTCATGAGAAAGACGCTGGAAGCACTGAAAAAAAGAATTACACTTTAGGCTTGAATGAACCAGTCAGATCACATTGAGGCCAAGAGAAAAGTTTTGAGTTTTTTCCTATGGGGTGATATCCTTCCAAGAGCTTCTATGTAAAGGACATTCAGACAGTCATAAGAATCTGAAGTATGAGAAATACTGTTTATCATTTATGGAAACTTCTCTTGGTGAGTTTTGGAACCTTTGGTCTTGTCTAGTCCTACTGGAAACTCAAAGCAATGCCCACAAAGTGCTGTCCTTTTAATGTCTATTCCTTGATTCTCAGTTCTTTTGTAGCTTGTGAATTGTACTGAGAAGTCTTGCAACTTATACACTATATATATCTGTATCTTGCAGAAAGCAAAAGTACATAGCCAGTAAGAAATGAAATTAGCCTAGAATATGTTCCCAAACAACCTAATGCTTTTAACTATCTGTATCATTAGATGAAGTGGAATAGAAAGTCTCCAGAAATGCACCTATTCTCAAAATTCAGGCAACTCCTTAAACAGTCTTGGATTTTGTCTATGGTAATTTTAAAGGTCTGCAAGTTTAAAGCAGTACATCATGGGGCACAGGGCTGGCTCAGTTGGTGGAGCAGGCGACTCTTGATCTTGCAGTTGTGGGTCTGAACCCCATATAGGGTATAGAGATCACTTAAAAATAAAATCTTAAAAAAAAAATAAAGCAGCTCATCAGAAGTGATCCCTAATTATAATATTTTCCTTTTACAAACAAAATCTCTCTCTCTTTTTAAAAAGATTTTATTTTATTTATATTTGAGAGAGAGAGAGAGCCTGAGAGGGGAGCAGTCAGAGGGAGAAGCAGACTCCCAGCAGAGCAGGGAGCCGGATGTGAGATTTGATCCCGGGCTTCAGAACCATGACCTGAGCCAAAGGCAGTCAGTCGCCCAACCAACTGAGCCACCCAGGCACTGCCTTTTTTTTTTTTTTTAAACTATCTTGAACTACATCTTTTTTTTAAAAAATATTTTATTTATTTAATTGACAGAGAGAGAGACAGCTGAGAGAGGGAACACAAGTAGGGGAGAGGGAGAAGCAGGCTTTCTGCTGAGCTAGGAGGCCAACGTGGAGCTCGATTCCAGGACCCCGGGATCACGACCTGAGCTGAAGGCAGATGCTCAGCAGCTGAGCCACCCAGGTGCCCCCACAAACAAAATCTTTCTAGTTAGCAAGCCAACTAGGGAGATTTCTGTCACTCTTAGAATTCCTGAATTCTACATGCTTTATGCCTTGACCTAGAGCTTCTCACTAAATACAACAAACATACATTATTACTTACAAAATGCTAAATACAAGTCAGGATGCTAATGTAGATATTTTTATTATGTAATATTTCTTTTACAAATAGGCAAAATGGCATAAACCATATGCTAGGATATATGTCTGAAATTCAGGTACCTACCACCAGATGAAAGCAGGAGTTGCTTGGAATGACTGTAGTAGACTGTGTTACTTTTATACCAAATATTGCTGTTGCTACCACTCAAGTGCGTCTCCTAGCAGGAAGATTTACATCCCCACCCTGCTAAACTCAGGAGTGATCAGGTGACTTCTCTTAGCCAGTGAAATATTCATATCTCAAAAGGATGTGTGTGTTTCTAGGTAGAAGCTAGGATATGATTGGCCAAGTCTCTGCCACAACTACCAGTAATGATCTAGATAGAAATCACTCCAGCAGCCTGAGTCCAGAAGTGAAGATGCCATAAAGCAGAGCCACAGCTACAGTGGGGAATCACGAGGAATAAGCCTTTGTGGTGACAAGCCCCTAAGATGTGGTGGGTATTTGTTTCTGCAGCATAAACTAAGCTATTCTGACCAAGAGCTTAAACTAAATATGTATACTTTATTGATTTATTAGTTTGATCCTTATGACATTGCCATTTGGTAGTAAAAATATGATCTAATAGCAGCAATCTCATATGATTCAATTTATTATAACTGAGAAAAACTGGAATATGAATTTCTACTCATGAAACTATAAGTACTTAGTAAGTATGTACTTAGTATAAGTACAACTTATAAGTTGTACTTACGGACAACCATAAGTAAGAGAAGGGCATATTTATTACTTTGATTCTTTTTATTAAAAAGATCATATCAGAGCTAGAAAAAGGGTTGCAAAAAAAATGCACATTCCTAAATCCACAGTGTTAGCAATAATCAATGGACAGGTTATCTTTCAGGTATCAGTTCCTAGGGATGCACTGGTGAGCAAACAGACATGATTCTGCCTTTATGGAGATTTTGTTCTTTCTAATGATGGTGTTCAATTCTGAACAGGTCAGTTTGTACAAATCTTGGTGTTTTCAGTTGGATTTACGTAGGAAAGGGGACTAAAGAGGGAGACAGACCCTCAGAAAAGTGACAGTTGAGGCCTCACGAATGACAGAAGCTAGCCATGTGAAAAGTGGTAGAAGTGGGGGTCAGAGAATATTCCAGGCTGAGGAACAGTATAGGGAAACACCATACTCATGACTCTGAGGGAGATAAGATCTGACCAGTGGGGATGGACTGTAGTGAGAAAAGGGATAATAATGTGTGATAAAGCTGGAAAAATGTGCTGTGGACAAGTCATGCAGGGCTTTGATGGCTATGGAGGGAATTTGAATTTTAAGTCAATGGGAAGTACTGAAAGAGAATGGGAAGAAAAAAAGAGAGAATTTATTTCTTAGCAAAGACCACTGTCTCTAGTGGGAGTTCCATACAAATAGAGGCACAAGAATGGAAACAAGGAGACCATTAAGGAGGCTACGGTGGGTCACAGGCAATGCTTGTCTGGACCAGGTTGTGCTGAAGAGGGAGAGAGGGAGACAGAAGAGATGTGCAGGAGGTCAGAATTTGCTGATGGATTGGATGTGGAGGGTGAAGGAATGGGAACAGTTACTAATGGCTTCCAGACTTCTGGTGTGGGTCATTGATTGGATGGCACACCATTTACTGAACTAGGGAACAGCAAGGGAAGATTATGGTTTCTGAGGTCATGAGGAAATCAAGAGTTCAGTTTTGGACATGTTAAGTGTGGGATGCCTGAGAAACATCTGAGTGGAGAGATCAAGTGGGAAGCATTTCTGGAATCCAGAGAAAAAATCTGGGCAAGACATAGGTACTACAGAGTCATCAACCCATCAATGGAATGTCAGGTTTGGGGAATAAATGTAGATGGAGAAGAAAAAAGGTTCTTGGAGGCCCAAGGAACTCTAGCATTTCGAGGCTTTAGTAGGAAACAAAGAGCATCCATGAGGCTGGGTGACATCCCTAGGGGTGAGTCAGGAACTGAGAAAAGAGAGTGTTTTACAAAGGGTGAGGTGGTCAGCTTTATCAGAGCTGCTGAGAATTAGAGTAAGGAAAGGACAGAGAAGGTTCTCTGGATCTGGTGACCTGGAGGTGTCAGGTCACCAGATCCAGATCCACAAGTGTGTCAGGAGGGTGATGGGCCCAGGGGATTCTGTAGGGGAGGGAATACAGGCAATAGGTCTAGTCAAAAATGTTTTAAAAATTGGCTAAGAAGAAGATAAGAAAGAAAGGCAAGGGAGGAGAGCCCAGAATTAACAGTATTTAATAAAGAGATATTACAACAAATCCTGGAGGTGATTGAGTTTACCTGGAAGCTACCAGATTATTTTCCACTATCAGCAAAAATGTAGGCTTGAGAACTAGCTAACTAGTTATAATCTTGCATATCTGTTTTATGTGGCCTCTTTCTGCAAAACCATGTTCTTCAAGTGTCATCTCCTCCTCCACTTTCTTTTCCTAATATTTCTGGAAGGCGTCTGTTTAGGTCACTTTAATTAATATAGCTTTTTCTAGTCTTGCTTGATCTTATTTTGTCTTTTAAGCTCTGAAAAATATGCCGTTGTTGAAGAATGTTCTTCTGTTTAAGAGGGCTTTATTTTTTTCCCTCTAACTCCACAAATGCTGACCTAGTTGGTTTCTGTATCTATTGGTACCGTTCACTTCCCTGTTAGCTTAAGGGTTGTTAAATGAGAATAAAATTTCATTACAAATTTTAGTAAAAAATGTTTAATTAATATTTTTAATAAGAAAACCCACACATTTTAGGTATAGGAAAAAAGTCAAATAGCACAAAAGACTGTAGAATGAAAAATAAGTCCTTTCCAGAACCCTAGATTCTGTTCTAGAGGCAACCAGTGCCATTTGCTGTATTGTGTGACACAGTCTATGCGGACATATTCCTGAGGCTCTATAGTGCTTGTCCCCAAAACAAAACCACAACTGATAAAATTTCAAATGTGAGCATACTTCTACACTCTGTGCCTTGCTTTCCTTTTCTTTTTTTCTTTTTCAAGATTTTATTTACTTATTTGTCAGAGAGAGAGCACAAGAAGGGGATGCCACAGGCAGAGGGAGAAGCAAGTTCTCAGCTGAGCAGGGAGCCTAATGCAGGGCTCCAGCCCAGGCCTCTGGGATCATGATCTGAGCTGATAGCAAATCCTTAACCAAATGAGTCACCCAGTGTCCCTGCCTTGCTTTTCTCACATTTTGATGTAATATGGAGGCTACTTGACGAGAATATATAGAAATATACCTCACTCCTTTTCATGGCTCCATTTTTATGGCTATACTACCATTTAACAAGGTTTCCACAGATGACCACTTAGGTTTTTCATGGCATTTTATTTTTATTTATTTATTATTTATTTATTTTTATCTTTTCAAAGATTTTATTTTTAAGTAATCTCCATACCTAATGTGGGGCTTGAACTCATGATCCTGAGATCAAGAGTCACATGCTCTATCAACTGAGCCTGCTAGGTGCCTGGAGGTTTTTTGTTGCATTATAAAACCATAAAATGTTCTTAAGTGATTACATAAAACCTCTACCCAATATTAATTAAACAATTATTAGCCCAAATCCCAAAGCAAGTTAGATTGGGAATAAATGCAATTTTTATATAGTTTGTGATAAGGAAAGATGACTGGTGTTTTTATGACTCATCTATGAAATTTGAGTATCAGCAACCATAACCACTAGGAATAATATGCATAAGTCATAGGAGAGAATGAATATGAAAGTTTTAAGACATTTAGAAAAGTAATCCTTTAGAATAAAGAAGTATGCATTATCAAATGGCTTACTCAGTAAGTGCTTGGTGTTTTGTTTTTTCTTGGATAATATGCTACTAGATTTTTCTTCCAAATGGAAGTTTTCTAAAGATGCTTTCTTTCACACTTTATAGTACACGGACAATTAGTATTTGCAATTTCAAACAATACTACTACTTTTATTTGGGGAGTTTTTCATGGACCTAATTAATATAGTATGGAGGCAAAGTGCTTGTAGGCCTACCCCTAGAATAACCACTAATTAGGAAGGTGTATTTCAGGGGCAGGAAAGTGGAGACTTTATTTTGGAAATTCATAAAATAAAGTTTGGTTGTGAAGTTTTGGAAGTCAGTTTTATAGATTCTGTCTTTTATCTCATGGGCCCTGGGGAGATGCTGAGGCTTCTGATCAGGAGAGTATCATACAGTACTAGCAGTGTTTGGATTGGAGGAGGGACAAAAGGAAGAATAAAAAAGGACATTGCAGTAGTCCGAGCTAAGGTGATGAAAACCTTGGCTGGAGTGAGAACAGAAACAAAAGTGAAAAGGACCTAAGATTGACTCTCAACTCTCTTTCTCTGCCCCAGCACCGTTGTAAAGAAAGACAAATCCCATTAATTAACAGTTATTCACTCTGTATTAAAATTTTTGTTATAAATGCAGCAGAAAACCCAATTATAAGGCTAAGCCATTAAAGTGTGTCACAACATATCATTAAATTATATATAAACGAGGAAGTGATTGTCTTCAGAATTTTCTATTGTGTATACTGAGTGGGATGCTTTTAGCTTTTACCTCTTTTCATTGGTGCCTTCCATGAGCCATCACTGTCATAAAGTAGCAAGGCAGGACTTCCAAGAAGGGAAAATAGTCAACAATGACGATTGATTTATGAAGTAAATCATCTGTGCTAGATAAATTCTGATAGCTCAAAGGTAAACATTTCAAGGATATTTATATTAAATCTAAATATTAAAAACAGTAGTTAAAATAATATAAGAAGATACGGGTGAATATATAATCACAGGGTGAAAAGATCTCTCTTGGCATAAGTAAGACCAAAAGCAGATAATCTAAAAGAAAATATTAGTTGATTACATTAAAATGAGAAAAAGAACCAAGAAACAGCAAAACAAACAAAAATAGCTAAAACCCCAAAACAAAAAAAACTAAACCCAAACAAAGACAAAAAATGAAGTGGAAAAATAGTTGTAACATCTATATTTAGCAACATGTAACTACTCCTAATAGATAAAGAGCTATTATAAATCTTTGTGAGCAATTGATTTCCTACCTCGAGCTTCCTTTGGAAAATAAAGCAGACTGGATACACCTTCTGAAATGCCTTTTGTCTGATGTAAAGGCAGCCAGCCACAACAGCCCAGAGTGTGGACAAATGGGTACCCGCAGCACTAACAGAATTATGCCCTGACTTGATATAGTCCTTTCTACTGGATAGTAAAGGGATAGAGGGTGACTAAGGAATGTGCCACAGAGGTGGGGGGGAAGGTCTTACAGGGTGAAATAAAATCAGGTAAAGATAGGATGGGTGGAGACACCGAAGAAAAGGAGTAGAATACTACCTCTATTTTTCAAGCGACACAATACACCAAGAAGGATGTAAAAGCATCTAAAACATAGGACCCAGACTGCAGTAGGCACTTTAGTAAATTTATATGTTTTGAATTTAATTAAGCAGAGGCATGACATGACTAGAAGCAAAGAGGCAGAGATGAATAGATCCTGCCTTTACTCACAATGACAATAGTAGCTCGTTATGTTCTTATAGCTTACTAGGTACCCGATCTTTAGCTTACATCCGGACATGGATTACTTTATTTAAATCCCACAATAACACTGTAAGATTAATACCATTATCACCATTGTATGGATCTAGAAACTGAAATGCTGTGCTCAAATTCACATGATGAGAAAACGGCCAGGTGATTTAAGTTTGAGTCCTGAGCCCATGTTTTTACCACTACACTCTACACTTCCTCACTGGCCGTCCCTCACCAGTAGGTTGACCACATGTGGTCCAATGGACCGGTGTCCTCAGTCTGCAGTTACTAATGTGATTGTTAGAATGCTGCAGTTCTGAATTTCCACACAGGATCGCTGGATTCCCCAAGTCCCAGGAAGATTCAGGTTAAGCTAGTAGTCTAGGAGACTGAAACAGGAAGAGTTGCCATAAAATAAACGGTCTTTTGGGCATTCTTTCTAGTGACCAAACTGTACTTTGTTTCTTCAGATGGAGGTGGGCCCTGGTGCCAAGCACTGCACGTTACAGGAGAATTTGTGAGGGCCTTTGATGTCACATGCATCCCAGGAACACCCAGCTAACGCAGAGAGCTGCTTCGTGTTTATGCCTCTAAACAGAACCATTTGAGTACACATACCGAAAGACCCTGATCTGGGAGCACTGTGTTTTCTCCAATAGAGTGATTCATTACTAATGTCTTCATTTTGGACACTGCAGTTGAATGTGAAGCCATATGCTTTAAATTAAAAGCACACTAAGCAAATCACAAGTTTCTCAAGATGGTGCTTAAAGTCTGCTTTGGCATCTGCTGGTTGCCAAAAGACCCACATGATCCTGTAATTAAACAACAAATATTTTCTGCAAAATCAATCATTTTTGCTGTCCCCAAATGTGAAGATTATGATGTTTAGATGCTATGTTGAGAAATAAGTTGCACAACTAGATCCTTGTCAGATTGTTTGTTCTCTACTCCAATATTGCTCTGCTCTTTCTCTAGCCATCTTATTACACTGGACTAAATCAGAAGCAAAGCTTTTTAGTTCCAATGAGCAATAAACACCAGAGCCGCAAAGCCAGAAATGTGGGCAGCAGAAGCACCACAAATAGGGACTATTGTATCTACTTTACCAGAAAATTCATTCACTGTGAGGTAGGTATCAGAATAAGTCAGGGGTCTTGGATATATAGTCATTAGAAACCAATTGAGACCATTTTAAGTGAAAAGGGAATTACTGGGAGGAAGTCAGGGATTCAGAAAGTTGATGGGGAGGCAGAGAAAGAGCCCAGGCTGGACAAGAGGCAGGATCAAGGGACACTCTGGAGAGTCAGAGAATGGAAAGAGGCCTGGCTACTGCCGCCCTGGTGATTTGGCCTTTCCACGTCCTTGCTTGGTTGACTCTAGAGTCTGGAGAGCACCAGCCTGCCAGGGCCTCTTTTAAGGTCCACTCTATGGCCACTCTGTGGTGGAAGAGATAATGGTGTTCCCTACTTCCATCGAGACAGTGAGGAGATTTCCCCAGTGACGATGAGAATGCTGAGAGCAAGGCAAGGTCAACATCAGACAACCAAAAGTTCTGGTACCACACTCCTAAGACGGAGACCAATTTTCATTTTCCAGTCATGTTTTCCTCCTAAGCAGAAAAATGTGTGGCCAGAAAACCAATGGCATGAGGGTCACTCCAAGGCAAAGGTAGATCACAGTACCTAATGAGCAGGGGCTGGCAAGGGGAAGAGACTTATTTCTGAAGAAATTCAAACTTCTTTCATAGGCTTGTGCCTGGTGAATGTATGTTAAGAACAATGGCTTCCTGGGCCCACCTCAGTTAGGAGATGGACTTCTACAAAAGTCATTGTTTTTCTTTTCCTTTCCTTTCTTTTCTTTTCAGATTCTATTTATTTGGGAGAGAGTGAGCAAGAGCACAAGTGGGGGGAGAGGCAGAGGGAGAGGGAGAGGGAAAAGCAGACCCCCTGCTGAGCAGGGAGCCAGATGTGGGACTTGATCCCAGGACCCCAGGAACTTGACCTGAGCTGAAGGCAGACACTTAATTGACTGAGCCACCCAGGCGCCCCATAAGGCATTGTTTCTTATCCCCTTCAAGGGCCTCCTCTGCCCTGGAAGGCAGATTAGGTATGTAGTCCGGGTGGGTGGGGTAGGGCAGAGGAGAGAAAAAAGAGAACAGAGAAGAGATACTCATTTAAAATGAGTTATTCTTCCTCCTATGAATCTTTTGGATGGGAGAAAACATATAGTCAGAATTAAGGAATTTCATGGCCAAATCAAGTCCAATTAGGAATGGGCGGTAATGCTTAGGTATGTGGAACAGCTAGAAACAGTGTTCTGCACGATTTACGTTGAATTCTGAGGCCCAGCTTAATTTAGGAAAAAGTGAGCTAAATGAAGAGAAAGCAGAGGGAGCCCCAGGGGCTGGTAATGATCCACAGAGGGACCACCTAGGAGGAGAAACGTGAGGGGATCAAGGGCCAGCCCTCTTCCAGGCCTGGTACCAGAAATGACAGCTTTCTGGGCAGGGGTGGCCGAGGTGGGGATGGTTAAAATAGGGGCGCTGGTCAGCATGGTTGCATTGGGGCTTTTTAGATTATTTTCAGTATTACAACAAACCCAGCCAAAATCATAGGCGAATTGGAACTCTAAATTTCTTTCCTTTGGGCCTGAAATGAACTCACTCAGTATAGTAGCATTGACTGTATCATGCTGGTGAGATAAGCCCTAACGGCAACCATTTCCATGATTAATAAAGTGAGAAAACTAATTTTGGTAAATAAATTACACCATTAGGAGAAGATATAAATTCAAAATATAGCACAAGAGAATAACAGGTGTTATAAATGGCAAAAATGTTGCCTGGATTCAGGCAATTTTACTGCAAAGGATCCCCACTAAAATGTAACCATATTTGGGAAGAGTGGGTTCATTAGCAATAGTGACCACAGGAACTTCAATCATTCATTAGACGAGCCGAGAAAGGGGTAGGGGTTGGTTAGGGTCAATGAGAAGGAAGACCTATGAAGGGGCAGATGGCACATTCTCTGGAACTAGAAGACCCAGGAATGCCCTTAGAGAGTAATAGTAAACAAGAAGGGGGCAACACGAGAGGGTTGCAGAGACAGAGGGTGAAGAATGGTCCCAGAATGTAGTCTTGCCTGTCTAAAGCTGTGCTAGACAGCTATCTTCCTAGCTACTCCTACCGACCATCGGCCATCTTCAGGTAAGACAGTAGTGCTTCATGTTTTGAACACCTGTATGTGAGGGGCTGGACTGCGTGGTTGGCATATATTCTCTTTTCCCCGCACCACAACCCTGCAAGACGGTGGTTCTTGCTCCCATTTTAGATGAAACCTGTCTGAACTTGCAGCTAGTGAATGCTGAAGTGGCTGGGATCGGAGGTGTCAGAGCCCCTGTAATTCCTGCACAGGCATTCTGGAGCCCAGGGCACAACTCTGCCCTCAGGCCTTCTCCACACCACTCTTTTAGCTGAGAAGTAGCCGATGGGGATTTAACAATCTGTGCCGGTTACTGGGCTCCTTTAAGTAAAATAGATAGAAAAATGACAGTGTGTCAATCCAGCTCAGCAATGATGAGTGCAGATGTGCTGGGCTAGTGTGTGTGCTTGGAGCAGCCATGAGCCACGGAGAAAGGAGAGTAAGAAAGGCTGCAAGGAGGAGGTGGGACTGAAACACAGGTGGGACTGGGGTTGGTGAGGAGGTTTAGGTCTTAGCTGATGGGACAGCAGAGGGCTGCTTGGGACACGCCATCCTCCTCAGGGTAATGATTTCACAGCCCAAAGTTAGCTATTGTGTTCATTTCCCAAATACACAGGGTAAAATTCCCATTTGCAATTAGAAAATGTATTGGATGTCTGTTGGCTCAAGCGATAGAAACCATCTTAAATTTGTTCGGGTAACACGGGGAACATTTGATGGAAGAGTCTGGGAGAAGAACTGGCTTCCAGGATTCCAGGGCTTTAAATCACATAAGTTGGGTTTTCTCTGTTCTTCTGTCCCTTGCATGTCTACAGCTCCCTTCCCTTCATCTCTTAGCTCTGCTCCTTCCTATGCATCGACAATGCTCTCTTTTACTTTATACAGATTTCTCTACTTGGCAGTGGTGGTGGCAGTGGGAGGAGAAGGGTGAGAGGATGTGATCTGGGGGCTGGGAAGTAGGCATAGACAAAGTCTCAGGCCTAACTTGGAGCATATGTCCTCCCCTGGACCAATCACAGTGGCTGGGGGATAAATAATTCTGATAGACCAGTCCTGGGGCAGATACCCAGCATTCTGACCAGAAGTTAGCATAATTCGCTGGAGAGTCTCATCAGAACCACATAAAGTGTGAGTGCTTGGGTTTCCAATTTCCTAGAAGAAGTAGGTGATACCAGAGGAAGTGAAGGAGAAGGAATGCTGGGCTGACGACACTAACAGTTGCTGGTTACAGTGTTATTATGAACATCACAATGTGCAAAATCAGTGAGCTCCATGAAATAATATGGATTTTCCATGAAAAATGGTCAGCCGTCCCATGACATAGGAACATCTTACAGATGCTCCTGACTAATGACTACCAGGGTGCACATCAGAGAGAGCTGGAAACAAGACAGTGGAAATCTAAGGCTGCATCATGTTCAAGTGTATGGAGCACTTATTTTAAGATGTGTAGTTCTCTTTTCATTATTTATGATACCTCACAGCATACTGTAAGTGGATCCCGGCATATTTTGTGAGAATAATGACATCATTGGGCTAACAAATCTCACTCAGATCTCTTGTTCTCCAGCTCTTGCTAAGAAATGGGAGAGAGGCAGTGAAAGTTGATACTCAGATTTGTGTATCTGCTTGGAAATGTATGTTTTCTACACTGATGTGTGCAAGGGGTTGGGGGCTCTGGAGTCAGTGGGTAAACTCTGTGAATGTGAGTCACCAAACCTCAGTTTTCTTATTTGTAAAATGGAGATGGTAAGTCTCTCCTTAAAGCTGGGGAGAATTCATTCATTAATGTATTCAAACAGTGAGTGATATTTATTGAGCATCTACTATGGTGGTGTGAGGGGCACCAAGGTTAAATCACTAAAGAGGACAAATAGCATCCCTGCCCTCAATGAGGGAGACAGGAAAGGAAACAATATTCAAAAAGCACCTGACATGGGAGCCTGGTACACAAAAAGTGCTCAGTAATGTGAGTTGTCCTCTCTTCCCTTTCCCTGCCAATTCACTCACTCATCTCATCCTAACCCAAAAATGGTATCAAGTCTCTTAATTTCTCAAAGTCTCAGTTTTCATTTGGGTTTATTAAAGGGGTGGAGAGACCCTTCTGATGTTTCCTCTTGTTCTAAAACTTCTGCAACTCTTTGGTTCCCTTTCCTCTTCATCCAGGGCACAGAGAATGGGAATCTCCCTGGGGACTACCACCTAAATCCTGTCTTTGAAGAGCCACTTCATTAATGTTGCAAAGCTGGCCCTGAACCATCATCTTGAACCCAGTTTAAAGCTTATTAGGGATATTTCCACCCCATCCCACCTAAAAAGTCCTCAAAAAGTACCCGCATCAACAGAAAGGCTCATGTGACAGTGATTTTACAATATACGTAGGAGGCAGTGTGGTTATGATAGGGCTTTGGTTCAGATAGGCTTGGCTGAAATCTCAGCACTTAGCTATAGGATTTTGGATTTAACCTCTTCATGCCTCAGTTTCCACATGTATAGATGGGAATAAAAAAAATCTATTTCAACGGGGTTACTGTAAGGATTGAATAAGATAATGTATGTGTGTGGAGGGTGTGGTGCCTGGTGTGGAGTAAGCATTAGAAAATGGAGTATACTCTCCTGGGTTGAGAAGGGAGTGCATGTTAATTGCAATATGGTAGGTGTAAGAGAATTCTTGTTAGTCTTGTAAGAGACTTTATTTGTAAGAGACAAGTAAAGCTCTAAATTTATGCTATCAAGTTTAGTGCATTTTTAATGAGTTTAAAATATAATATTTGCATATTCTGCATATACATTATTTTTTTGGCCAAAAGCTGGAGGAAGAGACATTTAGAAAGTGGACCAGAAAGTATGGTGCTCACCTGTAAATCAAGAGGCCCATACTAGGTCACCTCTAAGATCCTTTTTAATTCTAAAGCTCTATGATTCCAGGCTTTGTTGAAAATCTGTAGGAAAATTTGCCAAAAAAGAAAAAAAAAAGTCTTTTGTCCTGCTCTGCTTCCCTCTCTCTTCCCACACTAGACCTGCCAACTCATGACTGTTAGCCATCCTTTGCATCACTGACCTCTGTTGTCATTAACCTCACGTTTTCATAGAAAATCTCTTTTGTCCACTGAAATGTGAAAAGGTGTGGTTTACAACTCAACACCTCTTTGATTTTTTATTTTTGATCTCAGAGAATGGGGTTTGAACTCATTTAGCATCATCATGGGAAATAACAGAGGCCCTATGTACCTTTAACAGAGAGACCCAAGAGTTTTAGGCCTTCTGGGAATGAGATTAGCATTTCTGAAGGTCTAAAATTGCAGGCACATATTGACACTATTCAAGCTCTTAAATCCACAGGAATCCGCTGGTGCTCCAAGGAGAGCAATCAAAAACCTAAATTAAATAATTGTATCAATAGATTTCACTCAGGAAAGAAAAAAATATCATACCTGAGGCTATTGGGGAAAAGTAAAAGTTCTAAGTAGGGAGGGAGAAATAATAAAGTATCCAAAGGCCCAGTTTGATGCTGTTCACACTTTTTACTGTTGAGAGCAAAGGTGGTAATATGACCTTTTTCCTCCACCAGCCCATTGTAGCAGGAATCTGCAGTCTCTGAATACTGAGACATATTCTCTCCAGGGCACCATGGCAAAGTCAAAGGTCTTGAGGGACTGTGAGTTTGAAGAGAGCAGTTTGGCCAAGGGTTTTCCCCAGCACCATCCTGGTCCTAAAGGAAAGAAGCCACTTGGAATACTACAGCCCATATTCCAGAAAATTCTAAATTTGGTATCAAAAGTGTAATACCCCATCTACCATCCCTGCCTGGGTTTAAAAGAGAGCAGCAGACTTTTTTTTTTTAATCCCCTCCTTTTTTCTTCCACCCTTTAAGCTAGATTTTCTTAGCTCCATGACCAGTCCTTCATGGAAGAAAATGTACAGATAAAGAAAAAAGATCTCTTAAATGATTGGATTTTGCTGATTCAGAGAGTTCAGAGGCCAAAAAAAAAAAAAAAAAGTACATTACTTCTGGTAATAGAAATGGAAATGTTTGGAACAAAGTTTAAAGAAAATAGCTTTAGCTGGTGTAAGGACAGAAGAAGAGCGTTTGGTTGGTTGTGGTCTGCTTTGTGCCTGTCTCTCTCAATTCAGGTAGCTTCAAAATGAAATAATGTGGGATGTGGACATAATGAAAAATTTCATTTGATGCAAAACAAAATGCAGAAAAGTATTTCCAGTTGTTTCCAAACAGCTTGGGCAACAACTCTTATACTCAAAAGAGAAAAATTAAGATAGAACTTTTGAGGAAAAAACCTGAATTTTGAATCTTTGTCCTTTTATTCATAAGAAACATTCATTCTCCTATGCCTTTTGGCTGTTTTCAAAGAAAGTAACTCTATAAAGATTTTGTTCTGGACAGTAACATCCTATTTCATATATATATATATACATATATATATGCACATATAAATATATGCAAAAGGAAATAATGTATTATATATATAGACACAGAGATATGTGTATATACACCTTTTGCCTCTGATTTCACTGTAATTTGGTGGTTTGATAGAATATTAACTACAGAAAGTGAAAAGTTTGAGTCATATTTTGACCAAGCTAATAAAGACATAAATCCTTTATGTTTCCGTGTTTGGGAGTAGTTGTTTCTTTCCATTACCTGTGTAAGTGTGAATTCAACAAAACCACTTTAAAGACCCATGTCATGCACTGTTGTTTCGCAAAGGTAGTTATGAAATGCTACCTAAATGTGTTCTATTACAGTTAGTTGACATTACTTTTCTACATCACAAAGTGCACCTACAGCTAACATGCTGACATTCAGCTTATTTGGCACTGGGCAGACTTGGCAAGACAGAGAACCAATATACTGATTCATTTTTAAAAATCCAAATTGAGTTCCAAAATTTTACTTAAGTGATGCTTACACAAACTGTTAAATATTTGGATAATCAAGTGTTAAAGTGGCAGTTCCTGGAAGAATTATGTTCCATTAAGCTAAAGCATCTCATTTTTTAAAAAGATTATTATTATTATCATTGTTATTATTTAAGATTTTATTTTTAAGTAATCTCTACACCCAACGTGGGGCTCAAACTCACAACCTGAGATCAAGAGTCACACGCTCTACCCACTAAGCCAGCCCGGCATCCCTGAAGTATCTGATTTTGACATAAAAATTAATTTCAAAAATTTTAGATTTAGTTTAAATCAAATTTAGATTTGACTCAGGGTCATAAGTAATTAATTTTATGAGAACACAGCAGTATCTCTGGTGCCTGACAAAGTCTTCAGAGCAACTGAGACCAAAATTTCCACCATGTGACCTTTATTCAGGGGCAGCTCTGCTTTTAAATTAAGAACTTTTCATCTTACACAAATGGAAAATAATGAGCAATTTCTTTGGGTCACATATCTCTATTGCCAGAAAAATAAAAGACATCAAATTTTTCAGTAACATACATAACAGGCACCATTTTTGCTTTTATGTAAAGTATCAATTCCACATGTAATTGCTGAATATTTTCTAAATTAAGAGCCCATGTGGTGAGCGGGTGCACACAAAGAGATAATCAGAAAAATCTCGGCATTAAAATATAGTCTCCAAGTAAAAACACATAAATCACTTTGGTGAGGCCCAGTCTGCTGTGAAAAGTACTGCTCTCAGCCCATTATTTCTGTTGGGTCTAGTGCAGAGGAAGTGAAAATCGACTGGGCCCAAGAACCTTAGGTCATGAACTAAAGGGGACAAAACAAATGGCTGCATACCAGAAAGTCAAAGGCCAAAGACATGCAGAAATCTATAAGTGGGTTATAACAGAAGAAGACCTCCTTTGATTTTCTAGTTTTCATTCCACGGCTTAGTAAAGTTTGGATCCCTTGGGTCTGTTTTACTGCCTACAAATGGTACCCCTAATGCTGGCGGGTCATCTCGCAAATGTCACAAGGGGGTGAGCTTGTGAGCCTGGCTGTACCAACGTACAGTGTTCACTCCTGGGAAACCATGGAAGGGTATGCAAGTGAGAGTGGTTCTGTCAGAGTCAAGACTCAAATGGTGGCAGGTGGTGAGGAGGAGCAGACTGTCCATACAGGCTGCTCCTTCCTGTCCTGAGCTCTCCAGAGGTGAGCTAGGTGTAATAACAGATACTTTTTGCTCCTCCGTAAAAGAAAGACATGCTCAAGTGATTCCTGAAAGCCCTCCTGGCTGTTCACCTGGGATGTATTATTTAGGCTCACAGAAACATTTGCAACCTGAGGACATGCTGGAATGTACGTGTAAGACTTACTCATCAGGCTTCCTCTCTGTGCACGTCCCTAGAGCTATAATTTTCAGCCTTGGCTGCACAATAGAGTCATCTGGAGAAATCTGAAACAATCCCAATGGCCAGCCACACCCAGAACAATTCTATCAGAATCTCAGGAGGTGGGGCCCAGGCAGGTGGACATTTTTTCAAGTTTCCCTGGCAATCCCGATGTGCAGTCAAGGTTGAGAAATACTGTATTAGAGGAGGAACAGTCAGGAGCATGGATCTGAGAAGGGTGGAAGTGTTCTCAGGCTGACTTGTTGACAGCATCCCAGATTTCCATGGTCACTACCTAATGTCTACTGAAAACTGATTTCAGTTTTCCTCCTAAGGGTCAGAATCAAAGGCAGACAGCCTAAAAATAACTCATCAGCAGCCTGTTTGGCTGATGGCAATGCTGGAAATTCTAAGTTGTCTTTTAACTTCAGCTTATTGCCTTTTCCCTTTGAAATCCTCTAACTATTAAGAATCAAGTTACAGATCAATAAAAGGTCTTGTTAACCATGTTAACAAGTGTGAAAGGTCCAAACCAACACCCAGTCCCTGAGTAGTCCCCGGTACTTATGTACCCCTTTACCTAAAATTCAAGAGACTTAAAGGGGAAAAGACAGCAAAGATAGCTGAAGAGAACTGTATTTGCTTAAAGGAATGACAAGTGATACATTTTCCACACTAATTTATATCTGCCCTTCATCTCCACAGGCTCAATTAGTAAAAGCTATGCATAAATCATACGAGAGACCATTAAATCAACCAGTTCATAGTGCTGACTAATTGGTAAATAAGTACTTCATGAAAATGGTTGATGGGTGTACAGAGTCCAAGAAAAAACAAACCAGAAAAAAAAAACCTTCATCTCTAGCTCTGGTAGAGTTGTCCACACCCCGTCCACTTCAATTTTATAGTATTTTTCATGTTTTATGAGGGAGATATACCACAAAAATAGAACTCCACAGGGAGACCACGTCCTAGATGAGAAGTTTAAAATCAAATTTAAAAACCCAGATTCATTTCGCTTGTCAGCTGCCTGGTGGCAGGTACAGAAGACACCCTAAATCTGGGTGCTGCCACCTTTTAATTACTGGTCCAGTTGTGTGCCGTTGTGTGACTGTGACTGTAGGTGGAGGACAAAGAGGGAAGACAGGCCCAGGAGAGGATGAAAATGGCTTTTTGTTAGACTACGCTGAATATAAAACAGGTGCCTCGGAAGTCAGCTTGCTTTTTGAGGTTTTTTTCAAACGCTATTGCTCTCTATAAAAAATAACATCTTTAGAAAGAAATTTTTCCCTCCTCATCATGAGATGAGTGTAAGGTTAGGTGGTACTGTTTGCCAGCTGTGGGGCTTTGGGGTCTTATAAAGATGTTTTCTTATTTAAGATATTATGTGGAAAAACCTTTAACCCAGGTGAGGGCATAGAGTAAAATCCTCATGAAAGAGTGGTTACTGTTTTTGTCACTTACTACGTGTAGATAAGCCTAGTACCCATCTTGACTTTCCCAGAGAGCAAAGCAACTCTTCAAAAATGGATTTCTTGAGCAAAGACCTGGATCCAGGGGTGAATAGAGACCACTGATTCTAAATTGAAAATTCAGAAAAGGGATGCTCCAGGCTTGACCTATCATTGCCATTTCTCACAGAGACCCTGAGTGTGGCCAGTGGAATGGTGAAGGCAAACTCAGAAGTGATGCGATGGTCTCAGGGCCCTGAGGGAGAAGAGTCTGCAAGGAAGGAGCAGACGGCTCACTGAGGGTCGCTGCCGCATGACCACAGGTGAGGCCGAGACCTCTCTGGACTCGGCGGGGACCAGAGACGGAATGAGACCATCCCCACTCTCAAGGATCTGTCAATCTGGTAGGGGACACAAGTGTTAGTCACCCACACAGATAAGCTCAAACACTGAAACGGGAACCCATCCGCATTCTGTTTGGGCTCTGAGGTGTGGCAGCAGTCCAGGGGGAGGGCCTGGCTCCCAATCCTCTGGCAGGGGCTAGTTCTGAAGCCATGGAGAGGGGAAGTGTGCCCTCACCAAGTGCTGACTTTTATACCCTCCAAAGCAAGCTGCTGCTGAAAAGGGTCTGTCGACCTCCAGCAAGCCCAGGAAGGGATCCCGTGGGAGCGCGAAAGAGAACGTCCTACTGTGTCTCTCCCCTGGGCCCCGAGAGAGAACAACACCAACTGTTTTTCTTGACAGAAGGTTTAAATATTGAAGGCCGATTGCAGGGTACTCACTGCACTTTTCTGGGGGACCTAAAGGTCGCACCTCCTGCTGGATTTTTGTTTTTTATAGAAAAAGATGAGGAGGAAGAAAAGAGGAGAAGAACGAAACAGGGGCAAAACGAGAGAAGAGGAATTGTGAGGAAAGGCGAAACACAAAGGGAAACTGTACAGTTGTCACTGGGTGCCTGTGGGTAGTCAGGCGCCCCGGCTGGGCTACACCGGGGCATGGGTCAGGGCAGGCCGAACGAGGGATGTGCGGCTGAGCACAGTGACGCCCAGCTGTGGCCAAAGGACTGGAGAAAAGGGTGGTGAGGTCGTCTTCCTTCAAAAACAATGTTCTTCCAAGGCTTGACTCCATCCTACACACAGTTGTCTCGAAGCCTATACCGTTCTGTTTTCTTTTTCGAAGAAAGGAAGCAGATAATATACCAAACTTCACATCCTCACCCTCAACTTTTCCCAAACTGCTTCTCCGAGTGACATCAAACCCAGTAGCTCTCTTCCCGTCCCTTTGCTTACTGGGAATCTTCCAGACCTACTGTTAGTGTCCGTGAACCTTATCACGGTCCTAGAACTTCACAAAGTTATGTTGTGTGAAACAGCCTTTGCCCCTACGAAGATTTTTTTTCTTCCTGAAAAGTGGATAAAAGGTAACTTATAAATCAACAGTCTGCTTTAATGACCGTCTGCCTAAGCCTGGGGTATCTATTAGATTAGGTTAATATGAGCCTCGACTCTTTGGGTTGTTTTTACTTGTTATAAGGACACACGTTTGTTGGCTCCTTTCCACTGCATATATGTATTTTTATAGCCTTGTTAAAATTGTCACAAAAGATTCTTGCCTGAAAAGATAGTTCATTCACATATACTGCCACCATCAAAAGTACAGTGTTATTATTATACATAAAGTGTTAGGTTTTGTAATGAATCAGATAGAGGTTAAGTTGCTTCACTAAAAGTGTGATGGTTGAGCAAGATCCAAATTTGCAGAGAAGGCTGCAGCCAATCACAGAGCCAAATGACAGTTTGGCACAGCTTTGGCGCCACTGCCCACCCCCACCCCCCATAATCAGCCCCAGCATCCCTTCCACAACCATCTTAGTAGATACACAGTCTTCACAGAAGCAGTGGGCCTACAACTTAACACAGCTCTCTAACCATCCTGCAGTCCCTACCATCTGCCCATGTGGGGATTCTGGAGCCCCAACAGCTATAGCTATTTGAGAAACATTGCTTGGAATTTTCCAATTACCAAGGAGATGCACAGAGAGAAGGAAATCTAACTGACCTTCGTATTTAATCCTTTAACAAACATTAATTAATACCTACAAGCAAGCAAGGAGCCCCATTAAGGGGTCACAGAAAATGCCTGTAGTGTAAGATCCCAAGTCCTTAGTGTGATTTCAAGCCCATCCCTTGTCTATCCCTCACATTAATGGTACATCATGTGCCAGATGGACTGGACTTTTCCCAGTCCTTCCAGTTCCTTGTTTATTCTCTCTCTCTCTTTTTTCCCCCTGTGCTTCTGCATCATTCCCTCTGTCTGAAATACACTTCCTGCTATACTGCACGAGCCTGATTTCTACTCCTCCTTTAAGCCTCAGCTGAGTTTTAGCCTTCCTAGGATAGTCTTCTCTGAGTCCATGGACTAGGCTATGTTCCTTTGCTATATGCTCCCATTGAATCCTGGACTTTTCCTTTCACATCTATAATTTTAAAATATCTTTCTTCCTTTCTGTAAATTTCATGAGGGCAGGGACTACTTTTGTCTTGTTTATAACTATGTCCCATTAGCCTAATACTACATGCCTAGCACATTAATAGTTGCTTCCTGTTTACTGAGTTATTTAAATAAATAGAATGATCCCTGCCTGTAAGTGCTCCTATGATAGGAAAGGTGAAAAAAATTAGATAAGTGCCAGAGTGTATGTAAGTACCAAAAATTAAATCCTAACAACAATAACTAAGAAAAAAACCCTCCAAACCAAGACTTGCCAAGTTATGGTTCTCCCAATACAGAGCAATATCCTATGGATTGGTTCTACTGTTGCAGATATTTAGCTACTGTTTATGAGAATGCCTAAAAAAGAACTCAGTCTCTGAGGACTAAATCTTGTTCTCCTATAGAGCTCAAACTTACATATTTTCTTTTCCTCAAGGACAAGGGTTCAAATTTGACTTCACTTTTCCCGCATAGGCCAAGTTGTGTGGAGTGTAATGACTAATAATGAGATGAGTACATGTGCTCTGGCGCCCAAAAGCATCACAGTGAGAGAGCCCTCGGCAGCTCTGTCAAGCAGGGCTCTGCTTAAAAACCTCTGCAAAACATTTGCTTAAGTCATTGATTCCACAGAACTGTGCTAAGCTCCGAGGAGAAACTACACAACTGTAGCTCATGCTAGTGGGCATTAGCAAGTAAAACTTAGTAGTCTATATAAAATACACTATGAGCAAGTAGAATTCCAAGATTTCATGGATTTCGGTATTTAGAAGGTCTACTAATGTACAATACCAACATGCCACACTAATTAGAAAGTTAAAGTAGACTGAACTAGGGGCGCCTGGGTGGCTCAGTCGGTCAAGCGTCTGCCTTCGGCTCAGGTCATGATCCCAGGGTCCTGGGATGGAGCCCCGCATCGGGCTCCCTGCTCAGTGGAGAGTCTGCTTCTCCCTCTGCCTCTGCCCCTTCCCCGGCTTGTGCTCTCTCTCTCTCTCTCTCTCTCTCAAATAAATAAGTAAATAAAATCTTTAAATAAAATAAAGTAGACTAAACTATAGGCTCTAAAGTAGAACTTCACCTAACTAGATGCAGAAATAGCTTTCAATGAAATGTAACACTCAAGTATTATCAAACTAGGAATAGAAAATAATGTACTTAACCTCATCAAATATATTAAACATTTACAACAAAAATCACACTCAGTGATGAAACCTTAGAGGCATTCTAAAGTCAAGAACTAGGCAGTCATGCTCATTAACTCTGCTTATATCCAATGTGGTACTGAAGTTTCTACACATTGTGATTAGGCAAGGAAAAAGGAGGGTATAATCAGAAATGAAGAGATAACATTTTCTTATTTGTTACAGTATGATGGATATACAGGAAAACTGAGATAATCCACAAACTACTAAAACTAATAAGAGTTTAGCAAGGTGATGTTCAAAATCAGCATACAAAAATCAATAGTGTTTTCCATATCCCAGTAATGGCCAATTCAAAATATAATACAAAAAAAAAATCCCATTTACAATAGCAACAGAAAATAGAAATGAGGCCTCTAAAAGGGCCTCGAGGATCTCTGCCCTCACTTTCCTGGAATTCTGTTTAGTCAATAGGATATCACAGAAGTAATGGTCTGTGACCTCCAGCCTTGGGTCACATAAGATATTTAGCTTCAACCTATCTCTCAAGGCTCCTGAAAAGTGGAAATAGGAGGCAGAAGAAGAGTCAGTGTCAGAGAGATGGCACTGTGGGAAGGACTTAGTCTGGCAACTGTGAGTTTTGAAGATGGAGGAATGGGGCCATGAGCCAAGGAACGCAGAAACCATCCAGAAGCTAAAAAAACAAACAAACCAGGAAACAAATACTCCCTAGGGCCTCTGTCTGGAATGCAGCCTAGCCAACACCTTGATTTTAGCCCAGCAGGATCCGTTTTGGACCTCTGACCTCAAGAACTGTAGGATAATAAATTTATATTGTTTTAAGCTACTAAATTGGCAGTAATTTGTTATGAGAGCAATAGGAAAGGAATATGATCTACCTTACAAATCACTGAGGAAGTGATATACTATTCAACAAATGTGGCTGTCCTAACTAGTTATCCATATACAAAGAAAGGAAACTAGATTCCTCTCTCATGTCATATGTAAAGATAAACCTGAGGTAGGGTGAGTACCTAACATGTAAAAAAGAAAGTACTAAAATAAAAATAAAATGTTTAATATCTTTATGAGTTTGGGAGAGATTTCTTAAGGCACAGAAAAAAGCGCAAGCTATAAAGAAAAGAAACTGATAAAACTATGTTAAAATTAAATTCATCTGTTCAATAAAAGTTACTATATATAAATACAGAAGACAGGACACAGACCAAGAGAATATATCTGCAGTGCATCTAACTCATAAAAATTAATATCCACAGTATAGAAATAATTGTGATAAATCAATGAAAGAAAGACAACCCAATAGAAAAATGGACAAAGGACAGTTTTTTAGGCAATTCATAAGAAGAAATTCTAATGTCCATTAACATACGAGAAAGTGCTTACCTTTATTATTAGTCTGAAACAAGCAAAGAAAGGGATACATTGTGTGTTTCTGACTGGAAAAAAATTTTTTAAATCTGAAAATCCCAAGGGTTGGTGAGGTTATGGAGAAAAGGAAGGCTCACAGTCTTCTGGTATGAGTACAAATTTGTATTTTAGTTTTGAAGAGCAATTTGGCAATATTCTGAACTATAGAAGATGCATATAAAGAGATAACCCAGGAAACACATGCTTATGCTCGTACATAAGGAGACCTACACATCTGTCAGTGTATCTATAATAGTGAAACTCATGAACAACCTAAATGTCAATAAAAAGGAGAATAGATATGATGCTGCATTCACAAAATTAATGAAACAGTGCTACATGTATCAACATGGATAAATAATGGAAACATTTAAAGGGAAAAATAGGGACGCCTGGGTAGCTCAGTGGGTTAAGCCTCTGCCTTTGACTCAAGCCATGATCTCAGGGTCCTGGGATCGAGCCCCGCATCGGGCTCTCTGCTCAGCAGGGAGCCTGCTTCCCCGTCTTTCTCTGCCTGCCTCTCTGCCGACTTGTGATCTCAATCTCTCTGTCAAATAAATAAATAAAATCTTAAAAAAGAACTAAAAAAAGGGAAAAATAAACTTGTAGAATGATAAATATATTCCGTATTTACATAAAACTTAAAAACACATATTATTTACATGTAAATAAATGTAAATGTAAACTTTGTTGGGCCCTGAAGCTTAAATAATTGTGTGTGTGTCTTTAGAAAAAGAATGTAAAATTATAAATGTAAGCTAGGTCTAATATTAATTTTGATTATTAACTTTGAATAAGAAAAAAAAATCACAACTATAAATCTTTAAAAGCTGACAAATACCACAAGAAAAATCCAAAAAATCAATGTAACATTATTAACTATAGGATTCCTCTTTATAATACCATTCTCTTTGGCTCCAAATTTTTAATACATTTAAAAAAAAAGTAACAAGATAATTCCATCTTTTCTTTAGCATGGCTGGTCAACAAATTTAAGAAAAGAGATAGCTTAGCAAAGATTCTTTGAACATCACAATTCTGTCACTTCTGTCCTTCCGGGATAGCAGAGTGAAATGGATTCTCTAGGCAGGCAGGGCTTCCAGAGCAGCCGGGATCACGGCCCCTCAGCCAGAACCAGATACTTTCCTCAGGGTTGAGTATGATGAGGGCAGAGCATCTCTGGCTGCTGGGAGTTGTGAGGCTGTGGAGGTAGTCCTGGCAGCCCCAGAGTCATGCACTCCAGGGATGGGTGTTACTCCCGACTTCCAGCCCCTTGTTGGGGCTGCTTCTGTGACAATGGCCCTGACAACTTCTGGGCCTTGGGAGGAAGCAATGGCAGTGCCCCCGCTGTGCTCAAATAACTTGACAAGGTCTTGTCCAAAAAGTGTATTGTTTGTAAATTACAAATCTTTAAATCTGGTGATTCTGATTCTCCAGTTCTTTGCTGGTCATAGTTTCTCCATCTTACTACACAACCAAAAAGTGTATCTTATTGCCTTTAAATGAATAGTTAACTTCTATAGTGACAAGCTCTACAAATATACTGAGTAATTACATTCAAACCATAAAATTTTAGTTTGCCCGGGATTTATGGACTCATTAGGATATGAATTTCTTAAAAACAATAACTTGTTCCCTATACTATATAGAATTTCTGCAATGAGGTCATTTTTCTAAGAAAATGCTAAGCTCTTTGGAGCCTACTACTAAAGATCCAAGCCTTCAGTAAGTTGTCTGGGCCTCCTTCAGTAATGCCACCACCAGTGGGCAACAGCACAATTCCTGGGGGCTGTTTACTGAGACCATAACATCTACTCTTTACAGCAAGATTTACAAGTGAACACGGTGAATATTTTCAGTTACTTCAGAGAAATGAGGCAACTTGTGGATAATGCAGTGAATATATTAACAGCTTAGGATATTTAATACATTTTTAACAAAGTATAAATTACATAAAATGCAAATTTTAGCAGTCATTAACAGTGTTCACTGTATTTACCTTTGGATGCTTTTGAAATCCTTTAACAGAAAATGTTCACTAAGTTTCCAATACCTCCTCACAGGGAACTACTTTCGATATTACTTATTTAAAACACAACTACTTCACAGCAGCTCAGGAGAGGGTGAAATTTCAAATGGAGAACAGCTGTTCTGTTTTAAAGTCCAGACCAGCCCTTAAAACTGTGCTTTAGTAAAATCGAGCTAATTAAAATTAATCTGCTCGGTCACCCCTTGTGTCCATGCATGGGTCCTCCCCCAAACCACCCATGTTTGTTCTCTAGGCATTACAGTCCAAAGAGGGCATCGTGACCTTGGGTGTGTGAGAATCTACTTTTTCTCAGGCTGACAGCTTGGCTGTGTTCTGGGGAGGCTGTATACTCCTCCTACTTCTTCCTAATGAACGCTTGATAATACCTCAGACAGGTATTGTTCATATGGCAGAGAATGTTTGGGCATAATATTAAATTTATGTCAGAAGTATTAAACAGGAAAAACACACGTGCATATGTTCACACGTGTGTACACACACACTTTCACATACCCTGCAGTTGTACAACAATTTGCAGTTAGAGCAAAGTCTTTCCTCTTCACATTTAATATTTGGAAATGCTTGAGGTTTAAGGAAAACATTTTCATTAAGCGTTTGATGTTGTGGAGGAGCTCCGGGCGTTGGAAGACTGCTTTGGTTCTCGTTTCAGGAGCTCCTCAGGACTTGGGAAGAGGAGCTAATGAAATGTTTCCCTGTTTAAAGTCACGTGCAAGAAAATGAATCTTCTAAAATGTAAGATACTCCATTTTAAAGTGCACAGTAGTATTAAACACTACCCCAAAGCCATGACACTCTGAGGGGGATAGAGACCTCTCTCCTCTGTGGAACTCATCTTCAACCCACTACCAATAAATGGGGTTGCTGAGTCAGATTACTAGAATTTATTCATGAATCCAGAGACTGAAGACTCCGAGCTTTCATGTGTGAGCTAGCAATATTAAAATGAAAACGAAAAGATTTTTAGTCCTCTGATACTAACCAGTTAGGCCATTTCTGGCTACCTATTGACCTACACATTCAACCAGCATTTACTGACCTCTATCAGGATACAGGTATTAGAAGAGGATCCCCTGACATACCTACACAAACCAGTCACAGACTTTGCCCTCCAGGAGATTAAAGTTTGAGATAAAAATATATTTTCAAGGGAGCAATAAATTAGAGATAATGGGTCTACTCTGGATTTTTTTTTATTACCTTCTAAATAATTAAAATAGTTTTATATAGAATTTTTGCTTCTTGTCTCCACAACTTTGTGTTTTCCTGGTGCAGAGGTCTAGGTATCCAAGAAAGGCATGCTTCTACCAGGGCATGCCACAATGGTCCCACTGAATAAGAAGATGAGACCGCCCACCGCCTGGCATTCTGGACTCCTTATGCCACTGCACCATCAGGCAAAGAAAGAGACTACTCCGCGGGATGGACTGATCCTGATTATCAGGGAATTGCAGCTACACAATGGGGGGAAATGGGACTCTGTCTGGAACCCAGCATATTTTGGGGATACCTCTCACTACTTCCAGGTCCAACAGTAAAAGTTCATGGCAAAAAACAGTAAGTAAAAATACGAAGGACCCCTGAAAATTCAGACCCCCTCAGGAATGAAGTGTAGGCTACCTTGCCAGGTAAAGAATCTCAACAAGATGAGATCTTGACTGAGGGATGTTAGAGTAAGAAATAAGGAAATGATAAGCATCTACTATCTGTTAATGAGCATTTCATTTACAGTAACAAGGATGACAGCAGCTGCACACATTTTCTTCTTGCTTTTCTTGGTTCCTGTCATCATCACCACAGTGAGAGATTTTCACCCCGGCAGCGAGGGTTGGTTCCAACAGTTGCAGTTGGCTCCATTTTGCCGTGTCTCCTGCTACCAGCAGCAGCCTCACTGCATTCCCTCAGACACCAGCACCAGCTGGACATGACCCTACTCAGAGGTCTGGGTTTCAGCTCCACGAGGCTCCTCGTCCAAGCCTAAGTTCTCATAGTCACAGCATCTTCTCTTTGCTCCTGAAGCTTTAAGAGTGGTAGACTTAACATTTTTTTATCTCTGAGATACTGCAGTGCCCCCCTTTGGCCTTTTCAGTTCTTTAATGTTGGTTGACAACTGAAGAGTTGTTAAATTCCATTAAAATCGTCGGTGTGGTTCCCGTCTCCTGACTGGCTCATGACGGATATAACGAACACTGTGGTATCTTCCGAGTCCACTCCACACCTTCCAAAATGCACAACGGTCATCATTCGGGAAGCACCGAGCCCACTCTCGGATCCAGGGATGGGCCCTCATAGGTCTACATCAGGGTAACACCATTCCCTTCCTTACCATAAATGGTGCATAGAACCCAGGCACCAGCCAGTTGGTCTATATGGCACTCATCTGGCCACAGGGATTAGTCCGGTCAAATTCTGGGCCATGGTTTTGTTCAGATGTAAAGTCAACAACTGCTGCCAGCCTTTTTGCCATCTTAAGAGGAACCAAACTGAGGATAAAGTTTATCTATGTAGGATGATAGAGTTAAGGGAATTGCAAAGAACAGAGCCTGAGGTCCTGACCAAGTCGTACCTCATGTACTCAGGACATTTCAGTTGTGAGCCCCAAAATCCTCTTTATTGTTTCAGCTAGTTTGAGTTAGGTGTATGATTACTTGCCAGCAAAAGCCTTACAATGAAGTCATCTTGTAATTAAACATATGTGTGATCATAAAGGACCATGCAGGCTTCTTTAAAATGCAGTTTAATATATGTGTATTAGTCCCTCACAAGTATATAACCAGTGTAAGTGAATATGGTAAAATATTAAAGAGTGGTTAAATCCTTGACCTTTGTTTTACTTCAGGTAGAACTGTACTTTATAATTGTACTGTCTCCCCTCTACACCCTAAAAACCCATAAACCTTTACTTGAATAGGAAAAATTTTTTCTAAATTTGTTCTTTTGGTTGTAAAGGCATAGGAACATGTTTGTTTTTTAATTTTTGGCTTGCTATTTCTAATATCCTGAGGATATGACTTCAGAGCCATTAGAACACATACAGGTCTAAATTAATCATAACCTAGAAGTGACTTAACTTCCATCAGCTTTGCCTTCAGCTCTTTATGTTAGCATATTGGTAGGCCAGTAGGAGGAAAAGACCTGAGGACAGTCTATTGTTATTTTTAGAAACCCGAGATCTTGAAACTCTATCAGGGCCTCCCACTACCCTCCTTCATTGGTTAAACATTGTGAAAGCCTCAGCCTCTCGCCTTTGACTCTTTAGCAAGAAACAAAGACGCATAATAAAAATGGCCTCTTATATTTGTAGTGTTTGAGTTTTCAAAATATTTCATATAGATAATTTAATTTGGATACCCAGCTCTCTGGGAAGTGGACAGGGGAGTTACTGCCACTTTGCTGACACTGAGAACCAGAGCTGTGACTGACTTCTCCTTCTGTCCCCAGCTCAGCCTAGTAAAGTGACCTCCATATAATTCCAGGTGATCAAGAAATGTTGGCTAGTGAGTGAAAATGAAAGACAAGAGAGTTTCAGCTGAGCTTTTTTCCATAAAACATTCCTGGGATTATAGAGCGAAGAGGGAGAACTAGGACCAGAACCCAGGACCTCCCGCTCTAGTTTTCTGCCCTTTTTCTAGATAAGGCTGTAGCCAGAGAGTAGGCCAACTAGGAGAAGAAGGTCTAAAGACCTGGAAGGAACCTAGGGCAGCAGAGAAGCTCCTGTGGAGAGAAATTGGTCAGGGACATGTTCTCACAGATGAGGGCTCACAGTTATCTACCCCACCAAACCTTTATAAAATGACTCTTCTTTTGACCAAGCTAACTACACGAATATTTCCTCTTGTAGCTACATTGTTCCACATATGGGGTGCTTCTATAAAAGGGCACCAAGCTTCTGGTGTTTTCACATATTAGCCTACAGAATTGATTGTGGGTATTTTTAAAAAAGGAACCACAAAGGGAAGGGTACAAAGTAAAATGATTTGGAGATTAAAACCAACCAACCAACCAACCCACCCACCCACCCACCCACTGATCTTGCCTACATCCAATGGTGCCTATGGAGGAAGTCAAAAGAATACTGTACAAGGAGTCTGGAAGCTTGGGGCCAGCTGGGATTCTCACACTGATTGCCTTGCACCTAGAGCAAGCTGTTAAGTTTTTGGAATCTTTACTTCCTTTTGTAAATTAAAGGGTTGAACTATTTGTAGATCTCTAAAGATCTTTCTAGCCACAAGAGTATAGGAGTCAATGGGCATAGTAGAGAGGGGTTTTCTATTCAAACCTTGCCCCTATCACTTACTATTTGTTAAACCTGGACAAATTCTTTCTTTTAAAAAATAATGTGGCTCTTTTGTCTGGGCTGCCAACACGCCATGCAGACAGAGGAAGACCAGGAAACTTCATGATTATGTGAGCCACAGCATCATCGGCTGGGGGAATGCTGGTGGCTTGCATCTCACAGAATCAGCTTTGACACATAATGCCCAAGTTACTTGGGAAAAGTTGGTACAAGGCATTACCACTTTAACAGGAACAAGAGCTTCTGCCCAACTGTCAACCTTCATAAACTGTGAACCTTGGTCTATGAGTAGACATGGGCAAATGCTGCCAAAAACAAGCCTGAAGCTTGCTCCTATCATTGATGTGGTGTGACTGGGCTACTAAAAAGTTTTGGGGAAGGGAAAGCTCCCCAAACAGCCTGAAATGGTGTAGGCCAAATTCTTCAGGAGAAAGCTGAAGAAAAGATTAGTGTGGGGGGGCGGGGGGGGTGGAGCACGGGTGGGGGGGGCGCTGTGTCCTGGTAGCATGAAGCCACATGCAGGGAGGTTCATGAAATGCTAATAAGTGTTTAAAAAATTATGTGTATTCTTTGCTTCCTATTAATTAAAGTGTTTTGTATGCCCTATAGAAAGTGTAGAGAGACACCTGGGCCCCTGGGTGGCTCAGTCGGTTAAGCATTCAACTCTTGATTTCGGCTCAGGTTGTGATCTCAGGGTTGTGAGATCAAGCCCCATGTCAGGCTCTGTGCTGGGCATGGAGCCTGCTTAAGATTCTCTTTGTCCTTCTCCCTCTGTTCCTCTATCCCCTCTAAAAAAAAAAAAAAGAAAAAGAAAAAAGAAAAAAGAAAATGTAGAACACATAAGTAATAATAATTAATAATATTAAGGTAGAAAATAAGGACCTCTTACAATTTTGTTACTCAGAGGTAATTGACTATTTTAAGTCATTAAAATAGCAAAGTTATTTCTTTCCATAATGTAAACTGTAATAACCCTTGGGCCAAACCTGTTGTTTTTGTATGGTTCATGAGCTAAGAATGGTTTTCACATTTTTAAAAGGTTGAAAAAATTCAAAAGAATAATAATATTTTGTGGCTCATGAAAATTATGTGAAATTAAAATTTCAGTGTCCCTAAGTAAAGTTTTACTGGAATACAGCCATGATTATTTGACTATGTACTGTCTATGTGGTTTTTACTCTACAACAGCAGAGCTAAGCAGGAGACCCTGTGACCCACAAAGTCTAAAATATTTACTATCTGGTTCTTTATAGAACTGCTGACTTCTGATACAGATAAAATAAATATAAATATATAGGTGTATAGAAATATATATGAAAAATTATACCATATATCTTACATTCTATTTTTTTTCTTTTAACATTTAAAAACAAACACTTACTGGTAACTGTAAATAGTCTTTGTAAACATGGTTTTAACAGCTCCCTAATATATCATGTAAGAGGTACTATAATTTAAACACTCTTCTTTTGTTGGGACACTTGGCTTATTAAAAATTTTCACTTAAAATTGCCACAAACATCCTTAAACATAAACATGTGACCATATCTCTGAATAGTTCCTAAAATTAGCTTCCTAAAAGTGAGATGACTAGCATAAAGTATACAAAGAGTTGTATAGATAATCTAAAAATGTACTGTGTACACACCCATTACTCTAAGGTGACCGAAAGTGCTTATTTTCTTGTACTTTTCTGAGTAGTCGTCATTAGAGCAGAGGGGGGCTGGGAGGAGAGGGAGAGAAGAAGATTAAGATTAAAATCAAAATTGATGTTAGGTACAGGGTCATGTGCCTCTATGAGCATATTTTCACTTCACTGAAATGGGGGTAAGAGTTCTAGGAACTAAAAGCTTTTCTTTGAGGAAAAAAGATGTAAGGGCACTTTGTAAACTGTTAAGGCACAATAATTGTCTCATAATTATTATCATGATTCTATGAAAGCTATATATACACGAACCAGTCGTTCACCCTGAGGGGGAAAAACCCAACTCACCGTAACTGTCCTTTTTTACAAAAGAATCAGGTCTTAACTTTACAAAGAATATTTCATCCCTGTGTTACATTCTTAAAATTAGATCCATGTGTTTCTTTTAATTAGTATTTGGTATAGTATTAATATTCTTATTTATCTTCTGCACGCCATATGGATTAAATTCTCATTACCTTTGATCTTAATACTTTTAAAATATGTAAATCAGCAGACACCGTCTTTAAAGCAGTGTTTGCATCCCTATTATTGCCTTGAGCAAAAGGAAAATATCTGCATTGCAAAAAATCCCCAAATTGTGTTGAAATCCTAAAAAACGTATATTACACTGGTCAATCTCAATAAATTAAATAATGGCCAACTGAAAATGAAGCCAATTAAGTATTGCTTAAACCTGACAAAGGTTAATGTGAGCCTACCATGCATGCATATCATCAAGGTGGTCACATTTCAGAACAAAACTAGTTCAAGGGTTTATAATTTACTTAACTTCAGCAAATAGAACACAAGAAAGCTTTTCTGTTTAACAAATATATGCATGCTATCCGAAGTACTTTAGTGTTCCGAAAGTCTTTTTGTTTGTTTTGAGCTATAGCGAGTCATTTCACTTTCTTGGTCCTTAGTTTCTCCCACCATAAAATGGGGTGAAAGACATAATCCCCTCTAAGCACTAACAAGAAATAATTATAAGGCAGTTATTGAACACATTTTAAAGGTACTTTAAACTTAACTGGGACCATAGTTACTAATTAACTCAAGAAAAAATGGGGAGGGGAAAGGACAACTATCGCTGATTGATGGAAATTAATCTTAAACAGGACCATTCATATACCTACTGATGGGCACACTTAGTCAGACTTGTTTTCCCTTTTCTTAAAATATATTGTGAAAAATATATTAGCATTATTTTCTCACCTCTTGACTTGAAATACTTTTCTAGCTTATGTTAGCACAGGCATTCCCTCCCCTTAGAACTTATTCAATTAATGATACAAAATACTTTTAGGAGAATTTTGTGTCAAAGGTCTATAAGATGCATGCCACTAAATGCCAGAAATTATTCCTGCTTATTTTTTTTTTCTTAAATTTATTTATTTGTCAGAGAGAGAGGGAGAGAGAGAGAGAGCACAGGCAGACAGAGTGGCAGGCAGAGGCAGAGGGAGAAGCAGGCTCCCGGCCGAGCAAGGAGCCCGATGTGGGACTCGATCCCAGGACGCTGGGATCATGACCTGAGCCGAAGGCAGCCGCTTAACCAACTGAGCCACCCAGGCATCCCTCCTGCTTATTTACAAGGTTAATTGCTTTTTGTCAGCTCTTCATTTTACTTTAAAAAACAAACAGTTTCCCAGACTCATAATGGAATTGATAGCCTTCTTGGACTATGGAAGGCTTATGTTCTTGAGCCCAGGTGTTGCTCTTTCTGGAAGAATGCAATCATGTGTTCACTTTGAATTAATCACTTCAGTTGCCACTCTATAGTTTCTTTACTTTGACAAGTATCCTACATCTTACCAGTTATTAGATAATGCAGTTTCACAATTCAGGCAAACTTTGCTCAGTATAACTTAGTCTATGTATGTAAAGTATTTCCTAGAATCAGTCCAATCTCCAGGATAACAGATATCTTCTACTGAGAGTGGCTCTGCTTTAGAGAGTTTACAATCTAGCTTAGAAAATATAAAGCTTCCACTTGAGCCCTATCCCTGACTAGTACAACACATAGAGACCAACTGTGCAAGGCACAGCTGGGATATCAAATATGAAAGACCGGAAATTACATGGCAAATTACTAAGGGATAAAAGAGCCAGGAATATCTAAAGGAAAACTAGATGTGACATGAATTATTTCTCATAAAAGACTGGCCTAGAAAAATGAGAACCAGGCATCGATTCACAACACATATTACATTGTTTGTTTCTTCAATTACCCCATATGTTTATAGATATTTGTGTTTGTTGAAATTATTTCAAGAAGTGCATTACCCAGGGGAGCCTGGGTGGCTCAGTCTGTTAAGCACTGACTCTTGATTTCAGCTCAGGTCGTGATATCAGGATTTGGGGATTGAGCCCCTCATCGGACTCCCCACTTGGGGTCTGCTTCTCTCCTTCTCCCTCTCCCTCTGCACCTACCCCTGCTCACGTTCATGCTCTCTCTTGCTCGCTCAAATAAATGTCTTTTTTTTTTTTTTAAGCAAGTGCATCACCGAGTGGAAAATCTGCCATGTTGCCCAGGGGAGCTTATGTGTGAGCAGGTGCTCATCAGGCCATCAGGGCAGGGCCTGTGCTGCTGGTGGGAAGAGGAAATGCCAACCTGACTGGCAGTGTTTAATTTCTGTACCAAAAACCCGACACTTGTTTTCACACTTATCTCTCTAGCATCATTTCATCATAATCTATAGCTGCCTTTGAGACTCAGTGCCTTAAAGAAATTGCTGAAAAGGCACCACTTTTCTATAATGTGTTCAGGAAGAGCACAATCCAGAAACAAAGGCATTTCATTCCAGACCCTTCCCTCTCCTAGTCCCACTGTACATCAGTCACCACGCCTTGTACACTCCACTTTTATCCCCGCTGGGAGAATCATTCCATCTATCTCACTGCTTTAATTCACACCTTAACAACTCTTGTCTGGACCACAGCGACTGCCTCTCTGCTAGTCTCATGTCTGGTTTTGCCCCATACTGTCTATTTTCCACATGGTAGCCAGAGGCAATTTTCTAAACTGAGCATATCATTCTTTGCGTAGTATCTTCGATGTTTCCCCATAGCTTTCAGAACAAAGATGGCATTCTTCAGTTCAGCACACATGGCCTTTCCTGATCTAATACCTAACTTACCTTTCCAGCTCATCTCCAACTGTTCCTTAGAGCTCAGTCTCCGCTCTAACACAACAACTTATCTGCTCGCCCTGTAAGAACCAGTTCAGGCTCATCTACTTCTGACCTCTTCCCTAACTTCCAAGTCTACGTGAAATGCCCTAACACTGGGCTCTGATTTCATTCTGTGTATAATAATATAATAACAATTATCCCACATGAAAGCAAGTACAATCATATTCATCTTTCTCCTTCTGTGGTCTGGATCACAGATGACAAATGTATATTCAAGAAATGAACAAGTCTTTTATTTGTTCTTGCTCAAAAACATTCACCAACATCTCTAGTTCCTTCAGAAAGTCCACATTGCTAGGTGAAAGCCAGCTAACCAGTCTGATAAATGAACTCTATCTAAGTGTTACCTATCTTGAGAAACACAAGGTTATTTTAACAGCAGGCTTTTAGGGGTGTCTGGGTGGCTCAGTGGGTTAAAGCCTCTGCTTTCGGCTCGGGTCATGATCCCAGGGTCCTGGGATGGAGCCCTACATCGGGCTCTCTGCTCCACGGAGAGCCTGCTTCCTCCTCTCTCTCCCTGCCTGCCTCTCTTGCCTACTTGTAATCTCTGTCTGTCAAATAAATAAATAAAATCTTAAAAAAACCAAAAACACGGCAGGCTTTTAAGGAGGTAATTCTAAGTCAGTAAGGGAGATGTTACTGGTGAGCCTTTCAGGATGATGGGATAAACATTTATGTCACGAGGACTGCCTTCCAACTAGCAGCACATTAGGGAACAAGGGTAGCAAATAGGTTTACAGATAAGGCTAAGGGAACCATAAATTCCCCCTTATCATTTACAGGTGGGTTGTTGGGTGCTGCTAATTTGTAGAATAAATATTTATACTGATATTTATGTAACATTTGAGAGCTGCAGAGATCTGCAAAACAATTAAGAAAAATTGCAAATAAAGAATCCAAAATCTAAGCCAGAATAAAATATCAGTGGTTGTCTCTTTAAGGACAAATAATCAGAATGGTCACTTGCTGAATAAAATCAGCATAGTCAGCCATACAATGATTAAGAAAAACTACCCCAAAGCAGGGTTAGGTGTCTCCTATAGACCAAAAGTTTTTGTTCCTCTGCTCCCAAACTTTGTATGTTGAAATCCTAATCCCCAGTGTGATGATATTTGGAGATGGACTTTTGGGAGGTGATTAGGCATGGGATTAGTGGCCTTAGAAAAGAGATGCAGGAGAGCTCCCTTACTACTTCTGCCATGTGAGATCACAGCAGAAGGACCCTTGTCTGTGCACCAGGAAACAGGCCCTCACCAGACGCTGAATGTGCCAGCACCTTGATCATGGACTTCTCAGCCTCCAGAACTGTTAGAAATAAATGTTTGTTGTTTAAGCCATGCAATCTGTGGTATTTTTGTCATAGCAGCCCAAATGAACTAAGATATATCTTACGACCTTGAGTAGAATAAAATATGTTTGCCAGGGAAGACAACAGAACATGGTGGCCCAGAGCCCAGCTTGGCAGTGAGAAAAGTCTGTGTGGCTGTGTGAGTGTGGACAAGGCACTTAACCTTTAGAAACAGGAGTTTCTGGGCGCCTGGGTGGCTCAGTGGGTTAAGCGACTGCCTTCGGCTCAGATCATGATCCCAGAGTCCTGGGATGGAGTCCTGCATTGGGCTCCCTGCTCAGTGGGAGGTCTGTTTCTCCTTATCTCTGCCTGCCGCTCTGCCTACTTATGCTCTCTGTCAAATAAATTAAAAGAAACAAAAATCTTAAGAAAAAACAAACCCAAAGAAACAGGAGTTTCCTTATCTGTGAAATGGGGGCATTTGGTTATTTTGTTCACAAAGATCTAATATAAAAAAGATTAATTTTATCTCTAGTAAAATATGGTTTTCTAGCATAAGAGAAGAAGCTACATAAAAAGACCAACAAACCAACTCAACTCCAACCCTTCAAATGGACACTTTTCCTTTAAACACCACAGCTCCTATTACAGTAGCTGGGAGAAGTTTGTTCTCTCTACAAATGGGAAAACCCTTTGTCTTTACCCAAGATGGTATATGAGGTCTAAATCTGATTCCCAAACATTTGAAACAATAGTTGTGTAGCTCAGTAGATTAATTTTGGCTCTTGCCCCACAATCATACCAGTGTCTGAGTCTCCTTAATCCTCTTCCAGGTTAGTTAAATTAGGCTTAGGTGGATAAAGCATTTAGTAAACACTCTCATGTTCAAATAATCCACAACTCCCTATAATGAGGACACTGTTAAAAGAACCACATCTTGCAGGAAACAACAACAACAACAACAACAAAACAAACAACTGGCAAAGTCACCTGAATTCTAAGATTTAGGAAATAAAAGCGAACATTTCCACAGCTCCCCGTTTTCTATGGATCACCTTTCAAAACTTAAATCTTGAGAAGATAATCAGTTTTACAGAGTCTTTCTTTCATAAGGTCCTGGGAAGGAAATGACTCTTCGGCTTATGGGTTAACACACAATTCAAGTCCAGCTTCATGGATTCTGTTGCAAAATCCTTCAGGGGCTGGCTCTTGATGTAAGTGTGTTGATGTAAGGGGGTATCTTATTATAGGATTGTTCTAACTCAAGATACCACAACAGTGTGAAGAGAAAAACATATTATTTGAATATTAGTGGAAGCTGCATTCCACCCCCCCCCCCCCGGGGGGGGGAATGCAAAAGTGAGACACTGACTTTAGCTCACTCTTGGAAAGATGGGTGAAGAGCCATTACGAAAAGCTGAATACAGACAAAAAGAAAGCAATATACAGACAAGAGGAAAGAAACCTAGCACTCCACTGTTTCCTACAATAATATTTGGGCCCCAAGTCATCCAAAAGTGTAGGCATAATAATTAACAGACAAAAAAGGTAACATTCACAATTTTATGAATTGCTAGTATTGTAAGATTTTGTTTCTCTTTTTTTTTTTTTTTTTTTCTCTCGTCCCATTTGTCGTCCCTAAGGTTAAAAGGGAAAAAAAATGGAAGAGTGGATGTCTAAAAATATCTTTGGATATTAAACACCAACTTATGTAATAGGACACATATGTCACTGAATTCATTTTTGTAGACCTTGTCCCTGGACATCCAACCTTTCAAAGAAATAGTTGGCTTCCTCAGCTCTAATATCATGGCTAGATTCCTACTACAGCAACTGCCCTCTCCAATCTAAAAATCTAAATATTTAAATCCACGATCCATGGAATTTCATGGCCTCCTTTTATGCCTTACCCCTAATATTCCAAGATCCAGCTGAAACCACTATTGAAAGTCTCTGTAATTTCACAAATGAAGATATCTTAGGGACAAAAGCCCATACCTCTGCAAATGTGGTGAAGCAAACTACAGAAGACAAACCTGGAAGCTGGACATTTCAAAGAGCTATGGTTCTCATCTCTTTTTCTGAGCAAAAGAAGATCCAAACAAAGTCACACAACAGCTAAACCAATGCCATCTGTGTGGAAACCATATTTTAAACATAAACAAAATCAAACGCTCCATATGCCTTCACTCCCGAACATTTGCTAGAACATTTCTGAGTATTTATTGTTAGAAAGTCAGTGTGGTCAAGCAAAGGAAGCAAAAAAGCCCTTCGGGAAGTCCTTGGCTTTCCTGGACCGGCCTGCCCTCACTCTCTGCCCCATTATCGCCGCACACTCTGTGCATTCTACCTGGGGATGCTACACTACCCTCTTTCTGCCTCTATGTATTTACTCCCCAAATAATTTAACATGCTTCTTTTTTTTATAATTCAGGGATTTTGCAAAGTATATTCGTAAAGCAGGTGTTTTAGCTTTTGCCATATCATAACACACACAGCAAGTCAGACTATCTGTACTGCATAGCTCGGCCGACAGGGGCGCCCCGATAGCCCAATCCCGCCTGACTGCTGCAACATCTTGGTAGGACCACAATTTATCCAGGGCCCAGCAGAATGTCAGAGTGCCTCACTTGAAGATCTGCTGTAAAATGTATTTGTTTCCAGGAAATGTTAATGCTACTACTTCTTTAAAAAGTTGCTAAATGGAATATGAAATCTTAATTTTTTTTTCTACTTATTTGACAGACAGAGATCACAAGCAGGCAGAGAGAGAGGAAGGGAAGCAGGCTCCCTGATGAGCAGAGATCCCGATTCGGGGCTCGATCCCAGGACCCTGGGATCATGACGGGAGCCGAAAGCAGAGGCTTTAACCTGCTGAGCCACCCAGGCGCCCCTGAAATTTTAATTTAAAAGCACATAAAAATGTATGCAACTCTTCATCCCATTTCTAAATCTCATCAAGTTTTTACAACTTGGCTGTGTGAAGACTACTTAAGGCCCCATTTCCAAACACCTGAAGTTGTCTCTGTTCCCTGTAAGAAACAATAAAAGGTGGCTTTTCTACAGTGGCATTCCGTTTGTGACTCTGGCTGTGTGTTATTTTTTTCACTGAGCTTTCTGCCTGGAGACCTTTCAGCATGAGAGTGGAGCCATTTAGCAGATCATTCCCTCGCAATCTCAGCCACGGGCCCCAAACAAAACAGCCTATGCTGATCAGAAGCAAAGCTCAGTAACTTGCTTTGTTGCTCCGGTGTCTGTTAACTGTCTTGACCATTCCATTATTTGACTTTTTATATACACAAAGGAATGTCATACTTGCAGGTCCAAAGAGAGCTTCAGACATTTCTCTAAGTCCTCTTTGAATCCCCCACATTCTTCACTAGAATCACCTAAGACCCACTGGTAGGGGATATTAGGGGAGAAAAGTTATATTTTCAGTTGAGAAACTCAAATTCACAAAGATCTGATTGAAATTCTTGTTGATTTCATGGACAATCATCAAGTTATGATTTTGGTATTAGAATGACAGTTTCAGTAGAATATATTATAATTACTTATTTTTAAATTTTTAAAATTTCTTTTCAGTGTACCAGAATTCATTGTTTATGCACCACACCCAGTGCTCCATGCAATATGTACCCTCCTTAATACCCACCACCATATATTATAATTATTGTAGAGGCTGCTTTTAGGCAACAGGCTTGAGCAATGGAAAGCTGAGTAAGGTAAAATGACCCACAGTGACCACCACCAGGCTAAATGCAAACAGGTCCTTTAGGTGATCCACCCCGAAAAACCAAAAGCCCTAGCTGACCAATGGGCTACTTTATAACCAGACACAGGTACCAAAAAAGGAAAATTCCATATGTTCCCATACCTCCTCATTTCCTCCTTTACAGCCCCCCACCACTGCCTCCTGGCAGACAGTCTCTCCTTTGCTGTCCTGCCCACTGCTCCCTTGCAGTGTATTCAATAAGTTTCTGTCTCCTTTATCCGGCTTCTAGTGAATTCCCTCATTGCCCGCGCTGCTGGCCTCCACCTGATTCGGTTGCCCTACACTTATTACAAATACAGTATTATTATAGCATGATAATCAGACTTATGGGACATCAAGCTTATAACCAGAATCACTCCCTCTCTTTCCTCTGTTGCATCATTTTATTTTTGCTCTTAGGAAACAGACTCCGAATGACAAGAAGACATCCCCTTCATGCCAATACATGCAAGAAACACAGTTCAAATTGTTTTAACTGAAGGCTGCTTATAAAAAGTGTACAACCTGCTTCCCACATGCCATGGGCTAGGTGTCTTATTTAAAACTGTCACTATCAAAGATTAGATGGTTGACAAACACCCAAGTTTAAGTCCTAAGGCTCTGAGTCTGACTCATGTATAGACTGCTGCAGTTCTTCAGCTGGGTTACTGCCCTGCTCCCAAACCTGGACTCAATCATGCCGAGATATGAGGAAACCACACACACTACTAATCTTATTGCCTTCCAGGAGGTACCAATAAGACAGCAGGACACTAATCAGAAACATTTGAACTTCAGAATTATACAGAGAAGATTTACTTACTGAGAGTGAGACCCTTTTCAAAATGCCAAACCCATTCACACTTGGCACATAATTTATTAAAAATTGAGCTTTCTTTCACTACCATGATCTAATAACTCCATCGATTTCAATGTTTTAGTAAGTTTAGTGCAGATAACGGTAATAAATTAGTGGAAAATGTTGTCAAAGAAATCGAATTTTTCTTACTGGCCACTTAGAACTCCCTCCATAAGATGGATAATAATATTTAGTTAACGGATAAGCAGAGCTTTGAAAAATTCAAGCGACAAAATTCTAGCTGTAATGTATATTTAAAAGGAGACTAAAATGTAAGCTTTAACATTATTGCTTATACAATTCACATGGTAAAAATTCTCAGATGTTACAGTCAACAAAATAATAATGCCCTAGACATATTTTAAAATTCATTTTTTGGGGTGCTGAGGGGGGGGTCAGTCAGTTAAGGATCTACTCTTGATTTCAGCTCGGGTTATGATCTCAGAGTCAGGAAATTGAGCCCCATATCCGGTTCCAGGATGGGCGTGGAGCCTGTTTAAAGATACTTTCTCTCCCTCGCCCTCTGCCCTGCCCCTCCCCCAACATGTGTGTGCTCTCAAAAAAAAAAAAAAAAAGATTAAACAAGCAAATAAAACTCATTTTTTTCTCAGTTACCATGTTATGTACCTAAATGGCATTTTCTATCCAGAGTCTTTCTAACTGAAAAACATTACTTCATCCTTCCCTTTGTAAAAGAAACAGTTAAGTCTCTTAACCTCTATTTTAGAGGCTTTCTTGTATTAAGTGATTTGAACACATTCTTTTGGGAATTACTAAGAAAATAAACACTGAAACTTGCACAAGTTTCTAATTCAACATATTTTCATCATTAAAATCCAAGCATATTCTAATGTGCTGATATAAAGACCAATATTCCAAGTTGTCCTCACTGATTATTATAGCTGAATTCTTTTGCAACAAAGGTTTGGGTATTTTTCAGGTGTGTTGTAGGAAAAATATTTGATCAGAGGAGGAGAAAAGACATTAAAGGAAACTACACCCTCCTTTTAGTAAGGCCTCAGACCATCTCTCCAGACCACGCTAATTTATCTAAAATGATCATGCTTACCAATCAGATGACCCAGTTTAGTTTCCTGACATCCAAAGCATTGGATACAGCTAAATAAACCACAGAGGCACCTGCTTCAGCCTACCTTCCCCACTACAGACTTTTCCAAGGTCCACTACTAATCTCTTTCTCCAGTCTTATTTAGAGACGTCATTCATTTTCATAATGAATTTGGCTGTATTAAAACACACACACACACACACACACACACACACACACAGAAAGAAGGAAATCCCATTTCTTAACGTCTCCCACTGTTCTAGACAGATGGCTGTGCCCCATCTCCTAAGCTCTAGTTCCATGGTTACAACTATTGGCCAGAAATATTTACAATATGCAATGAAAGTGCAAGATCCAAGATGCTTTTTGAAACAAAACTAATTTCCTCCAAAGAGACTCCTTTCTGAAATAATTTGTCATTCGATTAACATTTATTAAGTGCTTCCTATGTGCTAGATACCATGTCCCATTTCAAGCACATCCGTGTTTCTCTTTTCATCTACCATCATTCTCTGAGCAACTGAGAATTAACATCACTGAGTTGTGTTTATATGTCAATACAACCAGTCACAGAATAGAATGCACAGCTTCCAATATTCTTAATCATGAATAAGATTATAGTGATACACGAGCAAACTGCCCTCTGAAGAGGTTGTTGGCCCTGACACAATGTTATGAATGCTTGTTTCCTTGTATTACTGACAACCTATGCATCATCTTTTTCTTCTAGTCTAACCTGTTTGAGAGGCAAAAAATAAATTTTCATTTCTCATATTAAATTTTGAGGTCGAAAATTTTGCATATAGTCATGAGTCATTTACATTTTCTCCTTTTATGAATTGCCTTTTAAGTTGTCAATTTCTCTCTAAAGGAGTGTTTGGGGGCAGCTGGCTGGCACAGGTGATTCTTGATCTTAGGGTTGTGAGTTCAAGCCCCACGTTGGGTATAGAGATTACTTAAAAATTACATCTTTAAAAAATTTTTTTTAAAAGATTTATTTATTTGAGAGAGAGATATGGGGAGACAGAGAGAGAGCACACGCGCAGGAGTGGGCGCAGAGGGAGGAGGCTCCCCATTGAGCAGGGAGCCCGATGAGGGGCTTGATCCCAAGACCCTGGGATCATGACTTGAGCCAAAGGAAGATGCTTAACCAACTGAGCTAGGCACCCCAAAAATAAAATCTTAAAAGAAAGGAGTATTTGTTTTTTTTTCTGAAGTTCGAGGTGGTGACAGGCAGCAATGGAGTAGAATGTTTAAGTCCTACTAGGATGGGGCTATAGCCATTCCAGTTATCCAGTTATGGATATTAAATGAAAGGGAGATGTAGAGGATTGGAATACTCAGGCAAAACCACAGCAGAACCTTGGGCTATTATGACAATAAAACTAATTCATGTTTACTATCTTACATGCTTTGTAAATGTAGTTTTTAATCATCATGTATTATTTCATAATAGAATTGTATCAAATTTACTCAATTGTTCTTCTAACTTTTTTCTGGACATTTTAAAAGGGAAAATTCTGAGTGAATTATTGGCATAAAGCATCTGAACAATTTTTTAAAGGTTCTTAATAAACACTGCAAAATATTTTTGCACAAAAACTGTTCTTTTATACTTCCACCAGCATGCTAACAAAATGTGTCTTTTCTATTTCTCTTACTTTTAGACTTTATAAGAAATAGGTTCATTTCATTTGCACAAACTTTCTCCACAAGACACTTGACTATGTGCCTTGGAATTTGATAGCCATCTCTTGTAAGTGGCCTTTTTCTTGCCTGCAGGCCTTGATATTCCATGAAACAGCTGAGGCTAAATCTCATCATTCAGGAGGGAATATCTGATTCATAAGACTTGAGAATTCCCAAGTTCAGAAACGAGCATGAAACAATGTCCTGGGCATATGTGTAGAATTTAATATATGATTAAATTCTACCTAGGATAGATACTACTAGTTGTCTATTCGACTTCCATTCTTTCCTGTTTCTTTTCCAACAGAACCCTTATATCATATGGGGCACAATGTGACCAACTATGTTTTCCAGCTTCTTCTGTAGATAAAGGAGGCCCATGAGATGTAAAGAGAAGTCATTAGGTAGGGCTTCCAGGAAAATCCTTTTTGCTCTCCTGCAAAGAAAGTAGCCATGATGGCTGGATCTCCAGCAGTCTTCTTAGGATCATGAAAGAAAGCCAGGAGAGTTGCAGAGGCTTGATTTCCTGAACCAATGCCAGAAACTGTACCCTCCCTGGATTTCTAGTGACATCAAGAAAGTAAACTTTTGTCTATCAAAGTCACTGTATTTCAGTGTCTGTTTATTAAAGCAGTGAATGATTCCTAACTGATGCACTGTTCAAAAAAAAAAATCTTCCAGATAAGTAGTTTTCATTTCTATGGGAGTTGCTGTGAATTTTATATTAGGAATTGAAGTTATATTGTGTCCTTTTTTAAAAAAATTTTTTGAGGGGGGATGCAGAGGAGCAGATGGGGGAGAGAGAGAGAATCTTAAGTAGGTTCCATGTCCAGCACGTGGAGCCCGAGGCAGGGCTGGATCTCACAACCCTGAGATCATGACCTGAGCCCAAATCACGAGTTAATGCTTAACTGACTGAACCATCCAGATACCCTGATATTGGGTCCTTTTAAGTGATGTAGCATTCCTTCCTTACATATCCATTCTCTATCCATTTCTACCATCTTTTCTGCCCCAGAAGCTGACCTGTACGGACTACTCTGGCTTCCCAATGATCTGACCACTAGAGAGTCCTAGCAAGAAATCAGAGGGAAGGAACAGAGTGACTAAAGAAAGAAAATACTCTCTTATTCCCCAGGTCCCTCTCTGTGGTATTGTCTTGTGTTGAATGCGTCCTTTCCTGAAAGTCATCTCTCTTCTCAAGCTCATTTTTTCCCCTTTATTAATGAAGAAGAAAAAGACTATATAGTAACCTGCCTTGGCATTTCTGAGAAGCTACAGCTTTATCCTTTTTAGATGCAAATGCATCTTCTAGTCTAGTCCTAAGGCCTTAGATTTTGGCATAAAACTTTACTGAATGAAGTCATAGGTTTTAAGGATCATTTGATGAATTGCAGAGCCAAAGAACTCAAAGAGAAGTCTAACTGAGAAAGCTATAGCAATCTACAAATATTTGAAGTACTACCATATATTAAAAGAAGTAGCCTTGCTGTTTAGTTTTGGGGAAGAAAAAAGAAGCCCTTCTATTAAGCTTTCTAATCATGAAATTGATAGTCTTCTAAATTAGCCAATTCCTCTCACTAGAATAGAGATTCTTAACCTGGGATGAGGACACTGATAGGAACATGAAGGTATTGAAAGAGTCCTTGAAATTATATGCAACATATTTCTAGGTTCAGAGTACATGGATTCCATTGGCTTCTCTAAGAGGCTCATGATGGAAAAGGTCTGCAAAAGAGTGTATGAAATCATCCTGGTTGACCATTTGTCAGAAGTGCTGAAGAGAAGATAATCACTCTAAGGTCAATGTTTACAATTTGCTGGTTACAGATAATGTAAACAAAGCCTTTACACAGTGTGTATTCCATCTTCTAATCTCTCAGCAGCTACTTACAGGCGTCCCCTATGCTCATTTGGGTTGATTTGCTCAGAGTGGTAGGTTAAAGGGAGCACTTATTCTAACTCCCTAAGGGGAGAGACCAGGGATATATTTTTTTCCTGTGAAAAAGAAATAGAAATTGCTACATGAAGTGTGGGTTCCATTAGTGGACTGAAGAAGAGGATGTAGTCTGGAGCAAGGAATGACCCTCCTACCAGAGATGAGAAGAGCTCTGGGCTCCAGGCGGCAACCCAAGTTGAAAATCAGAAGGCAGAGTACAAGTGTGATGCTGTAAGCTGAACTGCTCTGAGCATGGGTAAGTAGGGCAGTGAAGGACAAATGGAATGGACACTTTGTAATTTGATCCTTGGAGATTTGGAGTGAATCCTTGGATGTTCCATCCCCCACCCACACCCCAAACATTCAGGACCTTGTGTAATGAGTTAGCATATGAACTGTCCTTTGGAGGACAAATCAGTTAAGGACAGAAACAAACCTAGAGCTCTTGGCACTTATCTGATTTCCGCACAAATACAGTGGCGTGTGCCCACTGGGAGAGCTCCGCCATTGTGTCCAGGCATTAAAACTTCTCCTTTGAAATTAGGATAGTATGTAAACTCATCCCTTAAGAGCTTTGTGGATCTCTTGCATTTGTTTCTTGGACCTGTTTGAATTTGTTCTTTTAAATAGGCTGCTTAGAGAAAAATACCTGGCACCGATTTAATGAAAAGGGGTATCATTAATTTCTTCCTTTAAAGAGGAAGGGTCCCTTTGGGAACACTGAGTCTTCATGTATATGTCACACAAAGCCAGCCTAATGTCTAGGTAGACTGGCTGTTGTAATTGCTCACTGTTAAGCAGCTGAACAGACCCTTTTGGCTAGTGAAGAAAGGAAATGGAGATCAGAGTTGGTGGGAGGGGTATAGTCCTTATACTCTTTAGGTGGACAAATTGCCAGACCCAGAAAATACCAACAAATTGTCCCACTGCTCTTAAATGCAGTAAAGGTTCATGGAGATAAACTCTTGAGACTTGTGGTGACATCGAGGAAAAACCAAGAGCAGTTTATAAAAATCTTAGCATACTCCACAAATCTTGACAATTTGAAAGGAGGAGGAACTGTTAACTTGGAAACTGCTACTTTCAGAAGTGATTCTCACTTGAGGGGTAAGAAATCGCAGCAGCAGCTAAATGTTTATTAAGTGCTTACCTTGTGCCAGGCTCTATTCTCATGCATTGAACTGATAATCTGGAGTCTTATTTTTGTTGTTGTTATTATTTTAGATTTTTATTTATTTGAGAGAGAGCGAGCACAAACGGGGGGAGCAGCAGTCAGAGGGAGAGGGAGAAGCAGGTCCCCTGCTGAGCAAGGAGCCTGACAAGGGGCTCCATCCTAGGACCCTGGGATCATAACCTGAGCCAAAGGCAGACGCTTAACCCACTGAGCCACCCAGGCTCCCCTGGAGTCTTGTTTTTGAAGGACAAGTCCTTACCTGGAGTTCCCTCAAAGCTGCCAGAGCATCACACACATATAAACACACACACACACACACACACACACACACGCGCGCACACACACACACATTCTTAGGAATGTGGAACAGAGACCAAGGAAGTTCAGGGTAATCAAAGGGCTAAATACCAGCAAAGTCCTGGAAAGGCAGGCAAAATATGGGACTGGAAAGTTTTGGGGTTGGCAGTGCGCATTGCTCAGAAAAGTCTGGTTTAGGAAAGAATGCAGACTTGAAGCAGGGGGAGAGAAAGTCACTGTGAATTGTTCTTGCTTGGAAGTAAACTGTGGACTCACTTAATGTCAGTTGTTTACCTTGAATTGCTCCTTCCTGTCATTACCCCAACTTCATCTTTATAGTTCAAAAAATATATATTCCTTTAAAAAATAGCAAATAATTTTAATGCAAATCTGACAGCAGTCTAAGCTAAACAGAACACCTATACCTAATGTTAGTAATCCCTGAGGCATAGTTTTATGTCCCTTATTTTGCCTGCTTGCCTCTGAACCTAACCAGGGTGGAGCCCATCAAATCGTAAACTCTGGCCAACACACAATCAAATAGCTTGGGCATAATGTAACAGACTTCACAGTCTACTGCTGCCCATAGAGCTAATTGTTTTACCCTTTGGGCTTTCTGTTTTCCCCTTCCTTTGTAGAACAAAGAGGAAAATACATGTAAGAAGCTAAAGTGGCTGTCCAAAGAACCATCAAGAGCAGTCTGGGCCATGAGAGTGGTCTAGAGGCACCATTTCCTTGATTTCTCCCTAGAACCCAGCTCTGTGTTGACCTCCTGGGACTCTGTTTCTTCATCTATAGAATAAGAGGGTTGAGGAGAATTATCTCAAAGCCTTCTATAATTCCAGATCCAGATAAGTGAGGCCATATAAACTTGGTAGAGAACTTACCCAAAGGAAAATGAACTATTCCCACGAATAAGAAACAGAACCCCACGCAGGAGCAAACTTCTGTTGAATGCTTACTATATACCAAGTAATGTGGGAAGTACTTTACATGCATATCCCAGGTTATAGGTATTTTTATTATTCCCATTTTACAGATGAGAAAAAAGTGGCACAGAGAGGTTAAGTAACTTGCCCAAAGTCACAAAGCTGTTAGAGTGGCAGGACTGAGATGTCCATTTAAGTTTCCCTGCTGTGCCATACTACTGAGGGTGTGGGACCATCATCCGTGGGCATCTCTCTCTCTCTTTTTTTTTTTGTAAGAGGTATAAACTGGGAGCAACTCAGATGCCCAGTGACAAGAAACTGGATTCATAAAGTAGGATACTCTGTAGCAATGAAAATAAACAAGTTAATCTTAAAAAATGTAATGTTAAGGGGTGCGCTGGGTGGCTCAGTGGGTTAAGCCTCTGCCTTTGGTTCAGGTCATGGTCTCAGGGTCCTGGGATTGAGCCCTGCTTTGGGCTCTCTGCTCAGCAGGAAATCTGCTTCCTCCCCTCTCTCTGCCTGTCTCTCTGCCTACTTGTGATCTCTCTCTCTGTGTCAACTAAATAAATAAAATATTTTTTAAAAAATGTAATCTTAAGGGAAAAAAAGAAGAAAAAGCTAGAAACCAAAGAATATATACTGTGTGATTCTAGTTATGCAATTTAAAAACAGGCAAAATGGAACTATGATATTTAGGATGCATACTTAGGAAGAAAAAGAGAGTGAAATCAGGAAAGGGTATGCAGGACATTTCTGAGGTGTGGTAAGTTCTTTTGCAATCTTAGTTGTAGTTATGTGTGCACTTCCTTTATAATATTTCCTTACACTGCCCATCTGTTTTAAAATTTTTTTTCTTTAGACATGTTACATTTCAGAATTTAAAAAAATATATAAAAAACAAGAACAACCAAAATCTCCTATCTCTCCTATGTGAGCTTTTCCAGGTGTGGAAAGGGAACAGTCAGAGGACTGGAGACACCTTTCTCCCCTCTTTGCCTGGCAGATTCTTGACCCCCCACCTTTCAGTTCTCAGCTTTGGTTTAAGCCTACCTGGCCCTTCTCCCCTCTCTGAGACCTGGCACCCTTGTTGGAGCTCAGATCACTGCTCACTCTTATTGACACCTCAGTCAAAGGAGACTTGATTTTGGAGTTACTTGTCCATTTCCCTCTTGGAATGTAAACTTCACAAGGACAATCCTAGATCTTGCTGCCATGTACACCACCAGCATCCAATATAGTGTCTGCCACTTAGTAGGTGCTCAATGAATATCTGCTGAATATCTAAATTAATGAGTAATAAGGATTCATTTCACTCTTCTAGCCCGCTCTGATTTAAGCCAATAATTTTTCCTCTGCTAATTACAGTTTTTACCGGAAGCTGACAACTGGAGTTTTCTTGGTCATTTTAGGAATTCTAGTGAGTTAATCAGTACAAGTAGCAAGGAAACAGGAAACTCAAAGAAAAATGAAACCTGGAAAAAAATCTTAGCATGGTTCTGCATATAGTCATATTTTTTTTCTTATTAACTTTTGCGCTGTGTCTGTCTTGCCTCCCTATAGCACTTAAATTTGATTATATTTAATTTGGGAGACACATTTGTGTTAGGTTCTCATATGTGTAACATCTAAATGTCAGATTATCTTGTTCCTTTCAGACTACTAATACTTTCTTGGATGGGGAATGGGTGCTAAGCCAAGATGGGAGTCAGGTTGATCTGAAAACATTTTTTTTTCCTGGTTATATACATATAAAAAATTACTTCCTGCTCTACTAAAGACACTATTAAAAAATGAAAAGACAAACCACAGACTGAAAGAAACATTTGTAAAACATATCTGGCAAAGGACTGGTATCCAAAATATACAGAGAACTCTTAAAACTTAACAATAAGAAAACAAACAACAATTTAAAAATGGGGAAAAGATCTAAACACATACTTCACCAAAGAAGACAAAGAAGTGGCAAATAAGCATATGAAAAGTTGCTTCAAGTCATATGTCATCAGGGAAATAGAAATTAAAACAACAATGAGATACTACTACACACCTACTAAAATGGCCAAAATCCAAAACATTGACAACACCAAATGCTGGCGAGGATTTGGAGCAATAGGAACTCTTATTTGCTGCTGGTGGGAATGCAAAATAGTACAGCTATTTTGGAAGACAGTTTGGCAGTTTCTTACAAAGCTAAACATACCCTTACCATATAATCTAGCAATCACACTCTTTGGTATTTACCCCAAAGAGTTGAAAATGTATATTCACACAAAAACCTGAACAAAAATGTTTACAGCAGCTTTATTCATAATTGCGAAACCTTGGAAGCAACCAAAATGTCTTTAAGAGGTGAATGGATAAACAATCCACATAATGGCTAAACAGCCACACAACAGAGTACTTTCAGAAATAAAAAGAAATGGACTATCAAGCCATGCAAAGACACAGAAGAGCTCAAATGCATATTGGTAACTGAAAGAAGGCAATTTGAAGAAGCTATGTAAATAATTCCAAGTATATTTCCATTCTGGAAAAGGGGAAATTTGTAAACAGTAAAAGAACAAAATCAAAGAAGCAAAAAACCCCCACCCTCACTCCTGAAATAGGGGTTGCCCCGAGCTTAGGGGGAGGGAGGGAGGGATAAAGAGGTGGAGCCATAAGGGATTTTTAGGCAAGTGAAACTACTCTGTATGATCCTACAGTGGTGGCTACATGTCAAAACGATTTGTCAAAACCCAGAGTGTACAACACAAAGAGTAAGCCCTACTGTGAATTCTTGACTTTAGTAAATAACATATCAATATTGGCTCATCATTATAACAAACAGCCACAATAATGCCAGATGTTAACAACAGGGAAAACTTGGGGGAGGGGAAGACATAAGGGTTTATATGAGAATTCTGCACTTTGCTCAATTTTCTGAAAATCCCAAACTACTAGGAAAAAAAAAGTCATTAATTAAAAAAAAATGTATTACTCCTAATCTTGGAAAACAAGCAAAAGTAAAAAGAAAAGCCTCTCCACTCCTCATTCCTACCACTATACAACTGTATGTTTAATTTTAAAGTTGAAAAGAATCCTTTAAAATAAAACAAACTAGGCAGCCAAGGTTAACAGGGTAGTCTAGAGAGTATGTGCTGTTTCAAATATATCAAGTAAGAAAAGAATTTAAAAATAAAATTCCTATCAGCACGTTTTATGGCCATGCCATCAGCCTCCCATTCTGGAAGCAAAGCACCCTAACTCACCTCACACACCCCGCCTCTCATTGTCTGGCAGCTGTGCTCCTGATGTCCTGGGTCAACGCCAGAACTTCACTTGGCATCCGCAGAAAGTGCATCCTGACCTGACACACTCAGGAAAGCACCGGAAAAGTTCCTGCTGAACTTGCCTCAGATACGTTTGCAGTCACAATCTAAGCAGAAATAATGGCCCCAAACTATGCAACTTCATAACGTGCTTTAATGAGTTGCAGAAATGAGAACAGACTGTCACAAGGCCTTCCCTGAACCATGTGGCCTTGGGAATGGTGGCTGACCAGTGACCTCCTGGACTGTGGCCACCTCCCCTCCAGCTTCAACTCCTCAGGCAAGGTCAGGAATTTGCCACCTCAGTTGGCGGTGATGCTGACCTCTGTGGACTGCCCCTTCTCCTTATCATCCAGATCCCTAAATTTTAGGCTGAAAATGGTGTGCCAATGAATGTTCTCTTCTTGGTAGTCAACCCACAAATTCTTCCCAAAAGTCACAGTTTTGGACAGAAGCCCCATTTGGGGTAAACGGCCAGCCAGCACTCCGTTCGCATTCTCCAAAATTACAAAATAAAGCCAAACAAAAGGAAAACAATCCCAAATCCAGATCTGGGGGAAAAAAAGTCTTAAGCAAAAGAAGAAAGGTATATGATTAACATAAATTGGGCTAAATTAGAAATGATGTTTGGGATTAGGAGAGCTATAATCTCCTCTCTTCTTTCTCCTTCCATCCTGTACCCTCATGCCCACAAGCCTCAAACCGTGCAATCCTTATGCTGGCCTTGCCTCAATTCTTTTGCAAAAAAACAGAACACAAACATTCTGGTGATGACATACATATTAGAGATCTGTGCAAATATTCAGATCTGGTGGGGTTTAGAGCAATTTTGCCTTAAGGGAGGCTGGCAAAGCCTGGCAGAGCTTACAAAACAGACATATCCTTTAAAAGCAATAATTCCTAATAATTTTAGAAATTGAGACACTTTATAAAAATCTGGAACATTCCCCTCCTCCTCCTCTACAGCAAAGTTACAAGTAAATGTAACTTTGTTCTTGACAACTTCCTGAGAATTTAATGAGACCACTTGAGATAAATAAGGACACGTGTGTATTCCCAAACCTGCTTTGGAAAATAACAGCTGCAAAGACCAAGATATTAGAAATACATTACACTCTCTAAATATCGTATTTCACTTCTGGGCCCATGGCAGATATACAGTGAGTGCTCAATAAGTGTTTGCTGAATGAATAGAAAATCATACATATATGGTTCACTTTTTCTCATTCAATGTAGTATCGCAGAGATAGGGGTTATCTAGAGCAGTGGTTTTCAAACAGTAGTCCCCAGACCAGCGCTATGATGTCTCCTAGGAACCTGATAAAAACACAAATCCCTCTCCCATCCCGAACAAGAGATTATGGAGTGGGCCCAGTGATTTTGATGCACATTGAAGTTTAAGCACCACTCATCAATAAAGATCCTTTAACAAGGAGGTGTTTTTTTCCACTTCCCATGCTAACAGAGTAAGAATTCTATGCCTCTAATTCCTTTACTATCTCACTGAGAAAAGTCCTGAGACAGGATTTACCAGTTTCACTGATGAGGGTTTATGGTGAATTCTGTGGCATCTGAGCAAGAAGAAAAGATGTCTCAGGTCAATGGAAGCCAAAGGAGGAGAAATTCAGAGTACTGAAGACTACCCATACGTGAGGGCATAAGAGAGGCCTTGAAGTCTCATGTGTGACATTCCATAATGGCATTGGATGCAGGCCACAGAGGCCCAGCAGCCTTCCCTCCACATAGGGTTTGGTTTCCATGTGCTTTCCCAATAGGGATTATGTTGCCTTTGAGACTCCACTGCAGGAACATGCTCTTTTGGTCAAACGGGTGACATCTGAGTCTTTCATGGTCACAGTGCTTGCTGTTTGGTAAGCTGCTTGTAACCCCTTCCAAACACAGGCAGGCAGTTCGAGGCAATTCTGCCCCATGGATCTAAGGCTTTGTCTTGCCTGGAAGAGTGATCTAATTAAAAAAAAAAATAGTTCCTCCCCAAATCAAGTTCAACTTCTAGTACTGTAATAGGCTGACCAACTCATCTCTATTTGCCTGGAGCTGTCCTGGTGTTCGCACTGAAAATCCCACATCGAGGAAAACCTTTCAGTTCTATGCAGAACTACCTCACTTAGGTGAGGTATCACAGGAAAGGGTAGGTGGTCCCATTTCACAGTGGTCTCTAGGACCCTCTCTGCATTATGGCCCCGTGTGATAACTGTTGTTAATGATCATGTTCTGAGACACTACAGAATTGTACTCATTATACTTAGAATGAAAGGGAGTGCTAGGTTTTAGAAAGTTTCGGCTGCCTGGAAAATGAAACTTACTCAGAATATCTAATTCACTGATGAGGTCTGTAGTCTATCCTTAAACAAGGGGCTAGAGTAATCATTTAAAAACACAATTCAGGTCAAGTCACTCCTGGGCTGAAAATGCTCAGCACTCTGCATTTCACTGAGTTTATACCCTCACTGTTGTGAGCCTCAGAGCAACAATACTGGCAACCACCTGGAAGCTTATAAGTGTTGCAGAATCTTTGGAGCCACCCAGACCTACTGAATCAGAATTTTCATTTGGACTAGATCCCTGGGGTGCTTGTTAAGTCACTAAGAAGTACTGACCTGGGGCACCAGACTGCCTCGGTTGGTAGAGCACGTGACTCTTTTTATTTTTATTTTTTATTTTTTATTTCTTTTAAGCAGGCCCCATGGCTAGCACAGAGCCCAATATGGGGCTTGAACTCAAGACCCTGCAATCAAGACCTGAGCTGAGATCAAGAGTCAGACACTCAATGACTGAGTCATCCAGGTACCCCGAGCATGGAACTCTTGATCTCGGGGTTGTGAGTTTAAGCCCCATATTGGGGGTAGAGATTATTTAATAAATAAAAGTTAGAAGAAGTAGAAGAAGTAGAAGAAGAAGTAGAAGTAGAAGAAGGAGGAGGAGGAGGAGGAGGAGGAAGAAGAGGAGGGGGAGGAGAGGAGGGGGAGGAAGAAGAAGGAGGAAGAAGAATAGTTGCTGATGTGGCTCCTCACCTGTATCATCTGGCTCCTCACCTTCTACCATTCCTCTGGCTTTCCCAGCTCCCATCACAGGGCTTCTTTCTACCCCTCCCCTATTTCATGCAGGCTCTTCCCTCAGGGCTTTTGCCATGGTATTCCCTTTGCCTGGAATACTCTTCTCCCAAATAATGCATGGCTAATTTGCTCACCACTTTCAAGCTTTCTCAATGAAACCAACCCTATCCACCCCATTTAAAAGTGCAACCATTCCCAACCCCCTCTTCCATACTTTGGCTACTCTGAAAGTCTCCCTCGCAGTATTTTTTCCCTCATAACACTTGACCTTTCTAACATCCCATACCACTGACTTTTGTACTATGCTTACTATTTATTGTCATCTCCCTTTGCTGGAATGTAGCACTGTGAGGACAGGAATTTTTTACTGTTGTTCCCTGATTTATCACACATGCCTAAAACAGTGTTAGTTCAGTATGTGGTGTGTGGGGTGACTCTTGCTACTTGTCCCAACAAGATTAGTAAAGAAATTTAGAATAATTTAGAGTAAGAAATTTAGAAAAGTTTAGATCACTCTGATATCGATACAACATCTAAGAGTGCGATTACGTACTAGTAGGTAACCTTTGAAAAACATGGGTTTGAATTGTGTGGGTTCACTTATACATGGTTTTTTCCCAAAAGATAATTGGAAATTGTTTTTAGATTTGCAACAATTTGAAAAAGCTCTTAGATGAACTGCACAGTTTAGAAATACTGAAAAAAAATTAAGAAAAAGGTATTACTATAAGAGTACAGTATATAATACATATAACACACATTATAGTGTTAATCAACTACTTATGTTATCAGTAAGGTTTCAGGTCAACAGTATGTTATGAGTAGTTAAGTTTTTGATGCACCAAAAGTTAGACATGGATTTTTGACTGTGTAGTGGTCAGCACTCCTAACCCCTGTGTTGTTGAAGGGTCAACTATAATTCTTTTCTATTGTATTCACAAAAGTATCTGTGCAAACTGGAAATTAAAACAAACAACCCAAAACTGATCTTTTTTTTTTAAAATTATTTATTTATTTATTTATTTATTTGACAGACAGAGATTACAAGTAGGCAAGAGAGGCACGCAGGGAGAGAGAGGAGGAAGCAGGCTCTCCGCAGAGCAGGGAGCCCGATGTGGGGCTCAATCCCAGGACCCTGGGATCATGACCTGAGCCAAAAGCAGAGGCTTTAACCCACTGAGCCACCCAGGCACCCCAAAAACTGATCTTTTAAAACAGTATAAGAAGTCTGAGAACAGGACAGTTCCTGGCACTTAGTAAGTATTAATAATTGCTGAGTAAATAGATGAATAATAAATATAAGGACAAATGTCTAAAGAATACATTTTTAAACAGTAAAATCAGACCAAGTCTGTCTATATGCCTATCAGGTCTAATTAAATAATTTCACTGCTTGGATTAGTTGCAAAGTGATTCTTACTATGTACTTCCTGGGTATACTGAGCTTTCCTCTTCTATGTGAAGATGAGTCAGGCTCAGACGGACAAATTAAGGACTACTTCTGAGACTCTCTGACTAAGGGGCTGAAGACAGCCTTTGTACAAGCCCCACATCTGTATACTTCTTTGCATGCCTGCCCTGAACAGAGCTGGCCTGACAGGAGCTTTAGATTTATTCCCCACCTACCTCCATCCCCCACTCCAGCAGACCACTCCATACAACAGTGAAGTTATTAGCAGTCATTGCAAGTTACAAGGCTAACTTGTTGGATGCTAGTGGGTTTTTTTTTTATACTGAAAGATCACAATATTCTTGTTCAGTCTTTCATAGAAACATAGGTTGAAATAATGGGTAATTCAAGGCAAAAAATTAAACATGAAAGTATAACTTGCTGAAATGTTTCTTATAGAATATACTCTTGTTTCTGCAGCTGATAACCTTGAAAACATATAATTGGAGAGCTTTCGCTCTTTGATCAATCTTTGCTACTTTCTACATAATACATTTTCCTGCCTAAACCTTTTCTTCCCCCCACTCAAAACAACAGCAACAAAATAAAACAGGTTGGATCATTTTAACCTGCTCTAGTGGTATGCTATCATATTTGGGGGTGTCTAAGAGACATTTATTTTATTCCAGGATTATTAGAAACACATTTTAAAACTTTTCTCTGCCTCATTCAAGAGCTTCATTACATTCTTGCTTCCATTATATTTTCTCACAGCTTTGGATGCTCTAGAATTCAGTTAGAAGATGTAGGCTAGGCTGTGAGGAGAGAATACAGAAATGAAAAGATACAATCCCAGAGAGTTTAAAATCTAGTAGATGAATGAAAATATAATGTAAGGCAGGATGTGATAAGTACTAAAAGAAGAGCCAAGGGGCACAGAAGAGGGAACCATGGACAATCAAGAATGGAGAGGACTAGGGAGCATGAGTGGCTCAGTCAGTTAAGCATCCAAATTCAACTCTTGATTTTGGCTCAGGTCATGATCTCAGGGTCGTGATATTGAGCTCTGCATCAGGCTGTGTGCTGGGCATGGAGCATGCTTAAGATTCTCTCTCTCCCTCTTCCTCTGTCCCTCTCCCCCTACCCCCAGGCCCTCATCCCCCCAACTCACATTCTTTATAAAAAAAAAAAAAAAAGAATGGAGAGGACTGAAAGTGAACAGGAAAAAGGATAGATGGGGCAGAGGGCACTGTGTGAGCAATGTCACAGAGGAGAGGAAGGACACAGTAGGTATGCTTGGAGAACAGAGAACAGTTTGGATATTCTGAAGCAAAGAATGAGGAAGAGAGATCAGTGGAAGATACAGCTAGAAAGGAAGATTAAGACCATAACAGAGATAGCCTTGAATGATACATCAAGAAATTTAGAGCTGATGCCGAAGCAATGGGGAGCCATGGAAGAATATGGAGGAAGGGAATGTTAGTATCAGAGTATGCTTTAGAAAATCTCCTCAGATATCTGTGAAGAAGATAAGTTGAAGGAGGAAAATAATGGAAGCAGGAACACTACTTTGGATGCTATTTACAAGAGTGTAAGGAGAAAGTAATGGTGATAGTGGCAAACCCAAGAGAAAACCAACCAGATTGGAGGGAAAAAACAAGTGTGACAGGAAAGTGCATATGAGCCACTTATAGCAAGTCAGATGTGTAGCTTATTAGTGAGCTTGACTTTGGAGATACTTTCCTAAAGACCAAGAAATATGATTATAATCCAACAAATCTCTTTAATAGTTAATTCAAAATACAATATATTTTTACTCCCTATAAACTCCTACCAAAATTTAGTGCCTTATAATAAGAACTTTATTTTTCTGTTTTTCATACTTATAGATTAAATTTACGTTTATATAATATCAATAGCAATGAGTACAACAGCAGCAGCTGAAATAATGTACCCTTGTCATGAACCAGACACCATGCTGTGCTCTTTGCTTGTACTACCAGCTCATTGGGTCCTGAGGACAACCCCTCAGCTATGAATTACCATTTCCTCATTTGACATGTGTAAGTACTGAGTTGTTTCATAACTCAATTAACACTACACAGGAGAACAGAGATTTGAATCCAGGCAGGTCTCATTCTAGAATCTGTGCCTTTGGCTACTCAATCATACTTAAAATTTTTCTTTTTATATATATTTTAAAGTAGAATGCCAAAAGTGAACAAAGATCAGATGGGAAAAATTGAAAATAAACAGCAAGATGGTAGATTTAAGCCAAAATACATCAATAATCACATTAAATATAAATGGTCTAAACAACACAATTAAAAGGAAGAGATTGTCTGTTTGGATAGAGACAAATGCCAACCAAATTCTTGCATAATGGATTCTGCTCTATCACATTGTCTTTTCCCTAAATTTCCCTCTTTTTTTTGCACTATTCCTATCCCTACCTCATTGTGGCCTTATTCCTGAACACTATCTGGCTGTGTGGGAACACTGAAAACCGTGGGGAAAATATTCCCTTTGACAGATTTATCATTTTCTGCATATCCATTTAAAAGGCTCTGCTATAGTACACTTACCCTCTCTTGTCTCTCTCCAAGAGCCTAAGTTCCATATAGACTGAAGGTCCTAACACACTTACTGTACATTCTCCACTTCATATTGTACTACTTTGTTACTGAAAAACAGGCTAAGAAGAAATTTGGAGAGACCTGAGAATTTATTGCATATTCCAGAAAAACAGATGAAGTCAATACTGAGTGTAATGTCAGTATTTTAAGCTGAAAAAGTTTCTTTGCAAGGTCCACACTGCTCTTAGTAACTTCTGGTTCTTAAGTATTTCTTATGATCATGCTTCTATTTTATCTTCCAGAAGTACACATAAACTACACATTGTAGCTACACATAAGCCCCCAAACTAACTTTCACCATATTCTGTAGCAAATAATTTAGAAAGGGAGCCATAAATAGCTATTTCCCAAAGGAGTGTGGCAAGATGTGTGTACCCTTGCTGAAAGAACTGCCAAATGTATTGCCAAAAGAGCAGAACTACTCTCTAAATCCATATTCTTTACAAGCCCTAGATTTTGACCCAAAATGATCTGTTCCACTGGAAGCTGACCAGTTGTCTGTCTTTCCTTTGACAAAATGAAATTGTGAGGCAGTTTCCTAATTTGAGGTTCTTAACAGGTTAAGGGAAATAATGGTCTTTGATATTCACTTTCTTCCCTCAGAGAAGTAAACTTGAGTGGCATGAGGAGGCAGTAAATGGGTACCTTTATTTTTATTTTTTTTAAGATTTTATTTATTTATTTGACAGAGAGAGAGAGGGAGAGCACAAGAAGATGGGGTGGAAGGCAGAGAGAGAAGAAGATTCCCTGCTTGCTTGGCAGGGAGCCTGATGCAGGGCTCAATCCCAGAACTCTGGGTTCATGACCTAGGCTGAAGCCAATCTCCCAACCGAGCCATTCAGGCTCTCTATGGCTATTTTTTTTTAATAGATTTTATTTATTTATTTGACAGAGAGAGAGAAATCACAAGTAGGCAGAGAGGCAGGCAGAGAGGCAGGGGGCGGGGGAAGCAGGCTCCCCACTGAGCAGAGAGCCTGATGTGGGGCTCAATCCCAGGACCCTGAGATCATGACCTGAGCTGAAGGCAGAGGCCCAACCCACTGAACCACCCAGGCACTGCTATGGCTACTTTTAATACATGTTTTTCTTCCAGCCTTAATGGCTGCACAAACCTGAATTTTTTGCTAACTTTAGGTCACATTACCGAGTCCTACTTTTTAGATAGTCCTGCCTAATCAACTCATCAAAAAGTATACAAGCATGCGGGGCTCCTGGGTGGCTCAGTGGGTTAAAGCCTCTGCTTTCGGCTCGGGTCATGATCCCAGGGTCCTGGGATCAAGCCCCACATCCGGCTCTCTGCTCAGCGGGGAGCCTGCTTCCCCCTCTCTCTCTCTGCCTGCCTATCTGCCTACCTGTGATCTCTCTCTGTCAAATAAATAAATAAAATCTTAAAAAAAAAAGTATACAAGCATGCAAAAGGTAGAAGCAGCGTGGAATTCAAAATGTTCTTACCAAGTTTTGCAGGGGCTCCTTTTGAGGGACTCGGTCCTGGGCAACCTGGGGCAGCATGGCATGTCCGACAAGATAGCAGATCAGTCCCAGAAACGGACTGCTTCGGAAAGACCCAGTAAGAGAAACATTACTATTAACTTTGGATGAAGCAGCATCAAGGACATAGCTTTCATTTAACTAAGGGACCTTTAACCCTGATGATATGGGGAAGAAGCTAAGTATATTGGGGTCATGTGAGTTGCCCCCGTCTTGCATGAGAATTGAGTGGAGGTCCTCTCCTTGGGGCAATTAGTAGCAGAGTCTAAGCACCTTTTGCTTAATTCATTTATTTCTTCCTCTGAACAAGTCAACTTAGCCCTCTCTTAAATTAATTATAGTCCAGAATATAAAAAACAACTATGTGCTGATTTTCTCCTATACTTAATTTTTATCCCTAAGAAAGAAAAAAGAAAACCTATAGGAAGGTATTAATCTACTTAACATTTCTAAGTACATCATCCAAAGGATTTTGTTTTTTTAATCTTACATATGCTCAGCAGAGTTACTGGCAAAAACTGTACATTTTCTTCATTTCATCCTTTCAACATCAAATAGTAGGCAGCAAAAATTGGATCAGACTTCAAAGCCTGCTATGGGTTCCAAGTCACAGAGAGACGCCTCCATTTCACATATTGAATTCGAGCAGGATATCAAAGTGCTACCAAAGAACCTCGGGTCCTTACTCAAAAAGAGGCTCTAACATCTGTAGAGAGTGGAGTGCACAGACAAATCACCTCGGGGAGCAGCTAGCATTTATTCTCAGCAGCAAATTTCCAGGCTTTTGATTCTCTCTTCACTGTACCTCCCTGTCTCTCTGCTGAACCAAAGTTCTTTAGCAAGCCGGGCTTTTGTCTCAAAGACTTCAAAATATCACTAACAGTTTCATGTTTGGATGACCTGACCAAGCAGCCCCAGACAGGCTGCACAACCATCGACTTGGACAAGTCTGAAATAAATATACATAGTCACTTTGGAATCAAGGTGTCCAGCTACCTTATTTGAATGTCCTGCGGAGACATCACACCCTTTTGGAGAACACTGGGTTTGTGGATGCCTAAAAAGAAAAATAAACATTTTTAAAAGGCCTGAAATCATGTTTAAGAACTTAAAGAGGATTGCTTTCCTCCAAAGAGGTATCAGAACATACTATGTTCCCATTGCTTCCCATTCTGGTCCTCGATTAAAAGGACATGTCAACTGAAGAAAATGCATCCTACTAAGTGTTACTGCTACAGTCCTAGTCAGGCTGAGGTTCTAAGACTATAGTAGCCGCCCTTTTTAAAGTTGTATGATACAATTTAGTTTACTATTGGGCTTCACAGACTTGACCGTGAAGCCAGCAAAACTGATGTTAAGTTCGTACTTCCCAGGCAGCACACTGTAATCACATTGTTAGATAATTCAAAATAGATTCTGTAGTTAAATAAGTATGGGAAATATTGAGTTGTACACAGTTAAGAGGCTTCCTCAGTTCAGGAATGAACTTTTACTATCACAACGTTCACTTATGGATTCCTAAAGGCAGGAGTGGAGGGTGGGTGCGGTTAGTTTCTTAAACTAATTTGATCAAGCAACTTAAAAAATGATAATCTACAAACACCTATTAAAGATTTTTTTTTAAATTAAGATTTTTAAAAAAGATTTTATTTATTTATTTGACAGACAGAGATCACAAGTAGGCAGAGAGGCAGGCAGAGAGAGAGGAGGAAGCAGGCTCCCTGCCAAGCAGAGAGTCCGAGGCAGGGATCCAACCCAGAACCCTGAGATCATGACCTGAGCCTAAGGCAGAGGCTTTAACCCACTGAGCCACCCAGGCGCCCCTCATATAACACTTCTAACAGCCATGTGAATTCGTTATATTTTTATACCCATTTTATAGGTTAGGGAATCAAGGATCAAGAAAATAATGACTTGGTTCATGTCATAACTAGTGCATAAATAGTGTACCATAATTTGACAAAGTACAATATCCATTCATAATAAAAACCTCAACAAATTAGGTTGAGAGGGAACATAATACAGGTTATACATATGAAGAACCCACAGCTAGTACCATCCTCAATGGGGAAAAACTGAGAGCTTTCACCTAAGGTCAGGAATAAGACATGGATGTTCACTCTCACCACTTTTATTCAACATAGTACTAGAAATCATAGCCATTGCAATCAGACAACAAAGAAATAAAAAGCATCCAAATTGGAAAGGAAGAAGCAAAACTTTTCACTATTTGCAGATTACATGATACTACATATAGAAAACCTGGAAGATTCTAGAAAAAAATTGCTAGAAATGATAAACTCTGTAAAGTCACAGGATAGAAAATCAATGTTCTGAAATCTGTGACACCTCTATACAACACTAATGAAGCAGTAGAAAGAGAAATTAAGAAACCAATCCCATTTACAATTGTACCAAAAATAATGATACCTAGGAATAAACTTAACTGAAGAGGTAAAAGACCTATACTCTGAAAACTATAAAACACCGATGAAAGAAAGTGAAGATGACAAAAGAAATGGAAAGACATTTCTATACCCATGAGGATTGGAAGAGCAAATACTGTTAAAGTCTCTATACTACACGAAGCAACTACACATTTAATGCAATTCCTATCAAAATGCCAATAACATTTTCCACAGAACTAGACCAAATAATCTAAAATTTATATGGAACCCCAAAAGACCCTGAATAGCCAAAGCAATCTTGAACAAGAAAAGCGAAGGTGGAGACATCACAATTCTGGATTTCAAGTTATATTACAAAGCTATAGTGATCGAAACAGTATGGTACAGGTATAAAAACAGACACGGAGACCAATGGAACAGAGTAGAAAACCCAAAAATGAACCCATAACTATCTGATCAATTAATCTTTGACAAAGCAGGAAAGAGTATCCAACAGGAAAAGGACAATTTCTTCAACAAATGGTGTTGAGAAAACTGGACAGTAACATGTGGAAAAGAAACTGGACCACTTTCTTACACCATACACAAAAATAAATTCAAAGTGGGTTAAAGACCTAATTGTAAGACTGAAACCATAAAAAATCCTGGAAGAGAACACAGGCAGTAACCTTTTTTGACACTGGGCATAGCAACCTTTTTCTAGATATGTCTCCTGAGGCAAGAGAAATGAAATAAAAAATAAACTACTGCGACTACATCAAAATAAAAAGCTTCTGCCCAGCAAAGGAAACAATCAATAAAACTAAAAGACAACTTTTGGAATGGGAGACTATATCTGCAAATGACATGTCCAATAAAGGGTTAGTATCCAAAATATACAAAGAACTTACGTATCTCAACACTCAAAAAACAAATAATCCAATTAAAAATGGGCAAAAGACATGAACTGACATTTCTCCAAAGAAAACATCCAGATAGCCAACAGACACAGGAAAAGATGTTCATTATCACTTACCATCAGGGAAATGCAAATCAAAACTACAATGAGATATCATCTCACACCTGTCAGAATGGCTAAAATCAAAAACACAAGAAATAGCAAGTGTTGGCGAGGATGTGGAAAAAGAGGATCCCTCCAGTACTGTTGGTGGGAATGCAACCTGGTACAGCCACAGTGGAAAACAGTATGGACGCTCCTCAGAAAGTTAAAAATAGAACTACTCTACAATCTAGCAATTGCACTACTGGGTATTTGCCCCCCAAATACAAAAACAACAATTCAAAGGGATACGTGGATCCCTATGTTTATTGCAACTTTATTTATAATAGTGAAATTATGGATGCACTTGTTCATCAACACATAAATGGATAAAGACAATTTGGTGTCTATACATAGTGGGATATTACTCAGCCTAAAGAAGAATGAAACTTTGCCATTTGCAATGATGGAACTAAAGAGTATATACTAAGCAAACTAAGTCAGAGAAAGAAATACCATATGATTTCACTCACATGTAGAATTTAAGAAATAAAATAAATGAGCAAAGGAAAAAAAAAAAACAAAGAGGGAGAGAGAAAAGAAACAGACTCTTAACTATAGAGAACAAACTAATAGTTACCAGAGGGGAGATGGGTGGGGGGATGGGTTAAAGAGGTGATGGGATTAAGGAGGGCACTTGTCCTGATGAGCGTGGCTGACATATGGAATTGTTGAATTAAAGTACTGTACACCTGAAACTTAAACAACACTGTATTTTAACTAACCGGAATTAATATTAAAACATTAAAAAACAGCGCAGCATAAAACCTGCTGACATAGAAAAAGAGATTCCAAAGGGAAATTATTGAATTAGGCAAGGATTATCAAGAACTCATTAAACCTTCTGAGAAATGCTTGGTAGTTAATGGGACAGTCCCATGCTAACAAAGCACCTCCACACTGAGTCTTTCACACAAAGTCCAAAGATTAATTGATCAAGAGAGCAAGGTAATGGTACATCTTAATCCAGCACCAGTCTTAGCACCACTAATGCCTAGGCAACATTGTCTTGTGATGTGAGGCAATGTGAAGTATTTGACATTTATATTTTTTGTTTCGGTCAAAAACATTAAACTTGAATATAATCAAAGCTTTCAATCTTCCAGTTTACCTAGAACACAGGGTAATTAGGGATATGCTAAGACCACAAATAATCAAGCAAACAAATAGAGAAGGTGAGCTATAATTAGCTCAGTCTCTTAAAAAGTCAACATCATGAGAAAGTGAGTATTCTCTATTAAATGATTTAGGGACATAACAAGTCAATGTAAGGTAATGACCTGAACAGGATCCCGGCCTGGACAAAGAGGTGTAGGGGACATTCTTAGGACAGCTGGAAATTTGACAATGAACGGGCATTAGATGATATTAAGGAATTATTCGTTTTTATTTATTTGATTTTTTTAAAGAAGGCTCCATGCTCAATGTGGGGCTTGAACTCACAACCCCCAAGAACAAGAGTTGCATGTTCTACTGACTGAGCCAGCCAGGTGCCCCAGAACTTACTCATTTTTAAAGTGTGAGATTATTTTGAATCTGTAGGAAAACTAAAAAATATAATACTGTCCTCATCCTCCATTAGGAATCACATGCTAAACAGCAGAATTAGTGACTAGGAGGCAGGTGTCTATCTACATACGATTCTCTGCATATTCCAAAGGCTCCTCTAGCCTCTCAGAATCCATGACTAACGTCTTAAGCAGATTGCCTCCAGGGCTCAGCCCCTCTGCTGCTTTGCTGCCCTCAGTTCACTTAGCTGTGCGTTCTCAGGGAGACAGAAAAAAATCTCACTCCTCACTGACAGTGCTTCCACTGGGCATCTGCCCTGGAAAAGCCCCCCAAAAGAAACTCACATAGAATTCTTTCTTAAACCCTGATCCCAATGTGACTGGATGAGAGGCGGGGTGCCGGCTGGCTCAAGGGAGTGGGGTTGCTGAGAACACCCCAGCATCTCTCTTCTACAGCAAGGATGCATGAGGCCAGCTGGCTTTGTCATGCTGGGCTGGCAGCACTCAGTGAAGTCACCACGCTCTCAAACTGGGTCTCCACTTTAATAGGCTCCAAAATTCAGTCTGCCAGTTCTCTGAGAGGTGATGATTTTTTTTAGAGTGGAGCTGTATTAACCAAACTCAGAAGAGTCATGTTTGAAAAATAGAATGCCAGCATGTGATTTTACAGTGTGTGGTATAATCTGGACCATACTCTCCCTTTCACTAGTTGGCTGAAATAATCTGGAGACAGATTTATGCATTAGAATTAAAACAAAGGAAGTGGAGTACTCTTTGAGCACTGATCAATCAATCTAGTCTTGTAACTGACCTTTTTTCTACTTTAGGGTTAGAATCAGTAACTTTTTTCCTGGATGGAAGTAGAGACACACTAGTCACACTCCGATCCTCTATTTTATAAACTTCATTTAAATTTCTTTTTGCAGTTTTTATTAACGTTGATGAAATCTGCAAGATTAGGTCTTACTTTTATCAATTATAATTTAGAATGGCTGGTAGACAAATGAAGAAATCCATTAGTCGTTCATACTTGAAAGCACATTCTAATTTCAAAACAGGATAGGTCGCTGCTAATTCATTGTGGGTTGATTTCTGTTAGCTTCCTGCTGTCTCTAGATTTGGGAGTAGTTCTCATCGTAAATTCGTGTCTTCCATGACAGCCCTGGGAGAAAGGCTAATCAGCATAACCAAGCAAATTTGTTCCTGCTTCTTTGATAGCCCTGAAAAAAAAATCTCTTGTATATGGAGCTCTTAATAAGAAGAGGCCAGTTTTTTGTTTCCAAGCAGCAGCAGCCAATCCACCCTCCAGAATATATGCTCAGACCAAGATATTTTAATATTGTAAGATCCGCATGAATCTTGAGGGAGGCACATTTCAGACAAATAAGTCATACCACTTTCCTCATGGAAATTACCATGAAGGGTAATAGAAAACAAAAACATCTTTGCAAATGGTTTCAATTAAGTTCAAGGTAAGGTAAATAAAGACATTTAAAACATGACATCAGAGCAAAGGACACTGTCCTTTGTAAAAGATCCTGTGCTGACCTGAGTGTTAACAGGACTTCTAAACAAACTGGTCATAGGTCAAACCTGAACTGGCCACCGAAGCATTCTTATTTAGTTCTTACATGGCACCTGAACATTGTAAGTTAAGGGTTGCGGGTGTACCAGATCCAATCTCCCCGTATTGTCACTGTGCATCTACTCCTCCACAATCTGCACCAGCTAGATATTCACTGCATATTCTCCTTACTGCTTGTATTTATTTAAACAGCTCTGAAGACACAGAGGATTGGAAGACAAAATGTTCTACAAAGAACACAAATTATCACATTAAGTTTAAAGGTACCCAGAATGTATAAGATAATGCATACTGTATTATAAAACTTAAAAAGCTAGGATTTCTAGAATGCTTTTGTGTTGTTTAAGATTTATTTATCTAGTTGAGAGAGAGAGAGAGGAGGGGAGGGGCAGAAGGAGAGAGAAACATTAGCAGACTCTGCGCTGAATGCAGAGCCTGATGTGGGGCTCCATCCCACAACCCTGAGATCACAACCTGAGCTGAAACCCAGAGTCAGATGCTCAACAGACTGAGCAACCCAGGAGCCCCTACAATGCTTTTGTTTGTTCTTCACCACCATCACAACGCATCAGCATTTGCCAAGCCCTCACTGAACCTCCTCAGGGTTGTAGTCATACTTCTGTGCTTTTGCCTGGAATGGCGCCTCCTGTCTGGCCATTGCACCTTCACACTTTAGCTTGGGTACCGCTCCTGAGAAGAGCCTTTTCTGCCCACCCTGGCCACCTCTTCCACTCTGGGCCGAGTTGGAGGCTCCCGATACATTCCACAATCTACTGAGCACAACCACACTGAAAACTTGGTACAGTAACTAACCCATGTGCTGCCACATCCTGACCAATGAAAAGGGTCTGCAGATCAACTACTGAAGGTCAGCTTTATCACATTCTGATTAAGGGAGGGAGAGCAAAGAACAAGCCACTTGGTTTTTTGAGATAGCAGAGGTGTTCCTATTGCTGTGTTCATCAGTTTTGTCTTTTCTTCTATATATTTTAGTTACTGAAAATGCTCCGAATTCCCAAAAGGTCTGAATATTCACCAATCACTAATCAATGAAAGTGGAGTAATCTTTGACTTTCTCCCCAAAGTAAACAACTAAAAGAACTGGTGGCAAAATGTTTCCTTTTTCTTTCTCTGATTTAAAAGGTATTTTTTTCTGATTAAAAAATGTCATATATTTATTGTTGTACTATCTAAAATAGATACTCAAGGAGAAGAAAATAAAGCTCAGGGATGTTTTCCATACACAGGTATAACTCCTGTTAATATCTTGCTATATATCTTTTCAGTTGTTTTTCTATGCATATAATACACATTTTTTAAAAAACAAAGGCTTATGATATGTTTGCCATTTTAACTTTCATTTGGTAGTTACAAGCATCTTTTGATGTCTTCATGTGTAATATGCACATATGTAAATATGCATGTAAGTCATATTTATGGCTTTATAGTATTATATTGGGCAATTATCATAAATGATTTAATTAATCTCTTATTTTTAGAAATTTGTTTCCAATTTATGATATTATCAATAATGGATCATGAATTATTCTGTGCATATAATTATGAATACTTATGTAATTATTTCTTTGGATGAATCTTAATTGAGGCAGTTGGGTCAAAGGGTAAACAAATTCTTTATCTGTTTTTTTTTTTAGATTTTATTTATTTATTTATTTGACAGACAGATCATAAGTAGGCAGAGAGACAGGCAGAGAGAGAGAGAGGAGGAAGCAGACTCCCCACAGAGCAGAGAGCCCGATGTGGGGCTCGATCCCAGGACCCTGGGATCATCACCTGAGCCGAAGGCAGAGGCTCTAACCCACTGAGCCACCCAGGTGCCCCTTCTTTACCTGTTTTAAAGCTTTTGAATTATATCACCAAAATCTTCTCTAAAAGGCAACAAAAGCTAACATTCAATAAGAGAAGAGAGAAGAACCACATTGTCCTCTCAATTGGTGCAGAGAAAGCATTTGACAAAATCCAGCATCCGTTCCTGATTAAAACACTTCAAAGTATAGGGATAGAGGGAACATTTCTGAACTTCATAAAATCTATCTATGAAAGACCCACAGCAAACATCATCCTCAATGGGAAGAAGCTCACAGCCCTCCTGTTGAGATCAGGAACATGACAAGGATGCCCACTCTCACCACTCTTGTTCAACACAGGATTAGAAGTCCTAGCAACAGCAATCAGACAACAAAGAGAAATAAAAGGTATCCAAATTGGCAATGAAGAAGTCAAACTCTCTCTCTCTTCGCAGATGACATGATACTCTATATGGAAAACCCAAAAGACTCCACCCCCAAACTACTAGAACTCATACAGCAATTCAGTAACGTGGCAGGATACAAAGTCAATGTACAGAAATCACTGGCTTTCTTATACACTAACAATGAAAATACAGAAAGGGAAATTGGAGAATCAATTTCATTTACTATAGCACCAAGAACCGTAAGATACCTGGGAATAAACCTAACCAAAGAGGTAAAGGATCTGTACTCGAGGAACTACAGAACACTCATGAAAGAAATTGAAGAAGACACAAAAAGATGGAAGACCATTCCGTGCTCTTGGATCGGAAGAATAAACATAGTTAAAATGTCTACACTGCCTAGAGCAATCTATACTTTTAATGACATTCTGATCAAAATTCCACCGGCATTTTTCAAAGAGCTGGAGCAAATAATCCTAAAATTTGTATGGAATCAGAAGAGACCCCGAATTGCTAAGGAAATGTTGAAAAACAAAAATAAAACTGGTGGCATCACGTTACCTAATTTCAAGCTTTACTACAAAGCTGTGATCACCAAGACAGCATGGTACTGGCATAAAAACAGACACATAGGCGAGTAGAACAGAGTAGAGAGCCCAGATATGGACCCTCAACTCTATGGTCAAATAATCTTCGACAAAGCTAACATTCATACCTGAAAACTATGAAAGGACCCACTTCCCATCTATCATCAATACTGGGGATTATCAGTCTTTTTAATCTTTGCTTACCTCTTTAGCCAAAAAAATGAGGAGGTGTACCTCATTATTAGTTTAACTGGGATACTTTAGGAATTTGTTGATTCCGAAAGAAGGAAAACATTATTCCTGGGCTTTTGTATATAACATGAAGGAAACACAAAGAATACAGAAGAAGTGAAAACAAAGAACAATCATACAAAATAAGATCATCAGTATTGCAGGAGAAAAGGGAAACAAGAAAGAATGATCACAGCTTTTGTATTGTTTTTCATTAGGTTTGGCCACTTGGTAGCTTTCATAAAGATTTTGAAGGCATGCCCTGTATCTCAGTATCCCAGTCGGTATCACTGCTGAATAAGTTGAATATGTAAGTTACTTAAATAGATCGGTATTTGTTTGTTCTTGGACACATAATTATGTTAAGTTTCAGAATACGGATCAAGGACAAATTCATCAAAAGGACTAAAAAAACCTGATACATGTTTCATAATGCCACTGCTCGAAGTTAGCACTACTAGTTAGATGTATGTACTTATGCTAATTTCCCAAGTCCCCACTGAGTCCTTTAAATTTGATATGTTTGCCTCATTGCTTTTCCCCAACCATAGGCCCAGACAGCCTTAATTTGCCAGTTCTTGTATTCTTATTTCTTTTCTTTCTCCTTTACTACTTTATGGCAGGCAGCTGTCATGCCTTTTTTCATTCTGCTGAGAATGCTTCTCTTATTGGAAAAAAGGACATTCAACTAAGAGCCCTTAAAATAACCCATACTTAAAGTAACCCATAAAACTTACTTCAGTTCTTTGTTAGCAACCAAGGGAGCTAAGAGAAAACCGGCCTCAGACCCAGGGATGGGATTCAGATGCTGTCGTGAGGAAGAACACTGTGACCTGAAGAACTGCACGGCTATGGGCCGAACACACTTTACCGTGCTGAGACTCTGACCAGATCATCTTGTTTAATCCTCGTGGCAGGGCCAGCAGCCTAGGTCCTACTAGGGTCCCCTCTTCATAGCTGAAGCTTGGGTTGATTGAATAATCTGCACAGGTGGCATCCAGACATCCTGTTCCACACCCAAATCAGCAGCCTCCAGCACCTATTTTTTTTTTAATTGGACTCTTTCAGATAGTCACACAATCATATTTGGGATCTCAAATGTTGCTTAGAGTGACTAATATTTAATTCTAGAAAACTTGCCAGGGAGTAGATTAAATTAAGTCCAACTCCATCTAGAGATATCCCTTGATCCCTGACCTGCTGACCTTTTATTTACATTGTATCCATGGATTAACGTTAAGATAATGTACACTGTACCACAGTTAAGATTCTAATTTTGTGGAAAGACTTCTTCAGATTCTGTATAGTTATAAATACAACATATATTACATGGGCAATAAAAGGTCCTCAATGACCTCCCAGACATCATTCATTCATTCCACAAATATTTATTGAGTACCTTTGTCTCTTGCTATTATTGGGGCTACTGCAGTAACAAGGAAATCTAAGATTCCTATCCTCTTAAGAACCTACATTCTACTGGGGGAAGCAGACAATGAATGAAAGAAAGAAGTAAATATGCCAACACAGTAAACAGAAATTCCAAAGAATATTGAAGCAAGAAAGGAGCATAAGAAATGTTGGAGGCAGGGTCTGCAATTTTAGATTGAATGGCTACAGTAGATGATATCTGAGTAAAGCCCTTAATAAATAAATAGGAATTGATGTCTTTGGATATGTTTTTAAGAAAAAGAACTACATGTTACAGCATGTAGAGGCCAGAAGCCTACTCTAAACATTGGTAAAGTTTAGTAACACACTTTATGATATATATTTATGATATACATGTACATATTCATGATATCTTAGTTCCAGAGCACTTGGGCTGGTGCTAAAACACACCCACCTAATGGTCTATTTTGAATTCTAAGTATATAACAAATAATTTAAAAAAACATTTTTTTAAAATTTCATTTCTTTTTAGCGTAACAGAATTCATAGTTTTACAACACACCCAGTGCTCCATGCAATGCATGCCTTCCATAATACCCACCACCTGGCTCCCCCAACCTCCCACCCCCCACCCCTTCAAAACCCTCAGGTTGTTTTTCAGAGTCCATAGTCTCTCATGGTTCATCTCCCCCCCAATTTCCCTCAACTCCCTTCTCCTCTCCATCTCCCCATGTCCTCCGTGTTATTTGTTATGCTCCGCAAATAAGTGAAACCATATGATAATTG